>JAVQJX010056369.1:0-11330 GCA_036025115.1 Ambassis agassizii
TGACTGTAATTTTTTTGTTTACCTAACAATGATAAAAAGAAAAACTTTGGTTTTTTGCACCATGTTTTTTCCTTTCAATGAAATATAAAAACTGTATTTTTGTGTATTTAATGAGCCACTTATGACATCACAAGGGGATAAGCAATATTGTTGAACTTCATTTTTATTACTACCCAATGGTTCTGTTGTGTTGCATCACTGTGACTGAGTGAGCTGAGTGACTGAGTGATGAATTAACAATTCAGTTAATATTGAAGGCATTTTGTCAGCCTTTCATTTCTGTACAAGTTTTCTGGTGACGTCTATAATTACTGACAGATGTTACAGAGCTCCCCTCTGGATTCCCCCCTTCCCCCCCCCACCTTCGCACACAGACACACATACATACTGTAGACGCACACATACAAACATACTAGGCCATTGCTTTTCAAACCTCCCACACAGAGACTACAACTCTTCACACACACATAATATATATGTAAGTACACACGCAGAGGGATTCAGTTACATGGACCTCAGCCACAATCTGGACAGACACAGGGCCCACCACTAAACAGCCTTTAAAGAAGGAGAGAAGGGCGGGATGGATTTAACAAAACACACACTCCTCCTCATACACACACACACACATACCCTCAATTTGATGAATGAAATCAATAAAACTATAGCCCAGAGAAATCTGAAGCCAATGAGGAGTGGAACAAGACTATTAGTGA
This sequence comes from Ambassis agassizii, assembly GCA_036025115.1. Lineage (NCBI taxonomy): Eukaryota > Metazoa > Chordata > Actinopteri > Ambassidae > Ambassis > Ambassis agassizii. Next base: position 717 of record JAVQJX010056369.1, read on the forward strand.
GAGAGAGGCCCCACACAACTCTTTGTCTCTCACGCGCACAGACACACACGCGAGCCAGCATACCTGTAGAGAAAAGGCTCTGAGCGCTGGGATGGGGATGAGGGCTGCCATGAAGAATGCTGTGACGTTACTGATGGAGGTAAGAGCGACGCTGGCCCCTGTCCTCTTTAGACACTCCCCGGTACGATCCTGACAGAGACAGAAAGAGAGGCACATGAAAGGAAAAGCAATGAAACATTTGATCTGATTGTAGCCAACGGCAAAAGTGTAATACTTAGGCTTATGTACAATTATCATAATACTGTCATGATTGACAGTGATTGCAATGTTTCTTGAAGCCCTGAAGTGTTTAGATAATCCACCTGGGCCTGTCTACTTCTGTTTGAAGTGTGGAGGAAGAAGCAGAAAGACAAAAATAACAGCTTGTTTTTGTGTGTCAGCTGTTGCCCCTGCTTCTTTTTCGGTTTCGGAGAGTAAATAAACATCAGGAGAGCAGCGATAAGCGTGGACATGCAACTCTGGAAGCTGTAATGGTGACTGTGTGAAGATCTGAGGACGTGCAGGACCACACAGGGAGTGTCTCCTGGTGTGTGGATCATTGTGTGCGAGTGTGTCAGACAGGAGAGATCAGGTTCAGCTCTGTTTAGTTTTCATCTCAGCCACACAAAGGAAGCTGAGGGATGAGGGAAGCATAGAGACAACAGCTCCAAGGAGAGGGAAGCAAGGGGGAAAGCAAAAACAAGCAAATACATGCCTGTGTTTTCCCCCCCATCTGCACATGAAAAGTCACCGCACTCCACAAGCAAACACAGATTGCGAAAATATATACTATACTATATTAATTAAACTTTTGTAAATTGTCTCGAGTCATGTTTTTTATTTTTTAGCTGTACATACTCTGCTTATTTACTTACAAAAAAACATGAAATCTGTCCTTCAAATGCATTGCATCACAGTTCAAAATGGACATTTAATATGGAGTACTGTGTTGATAAGTAGGCTGAATGTGTGGCACATGGGCTGTTTGATGCTACATCACAGGCACAGACAGGTTTTCACACATTCCTCTTTGGAGGAGATAAGATAGAAAAAGGAGGCAGGAACAGGGTGGTTGTTGATGTTTAACTCACCTCGAATGGGATCCTCTTGTTCTGCCCGGTCTCACTGAAGGCGTGAGCGAGGAGGAAGACATCATCGACTCCAACACCCAGAGCCAAGAAGGGGAGCACCTGTAGCACGAACACACACATACTTCATTGGGTCCTGTATGAATTTCTCTTATCAATTTTGCTGTTTTTGTAGTAAAAACAAAGTACAGGGGAGCTAAAAACATGCATATTCTATTGCTGTTGTTGTAGTAATGTCTGTGCATATCACATGTAAAGGTGCAGAAAGGCAAAAATCAATACAAGATTGCCGGCATGTGTGTGTGAGTTACCTGTGTGGTGGCAGCATTGAAAGAGATGCCCAGGAGAGAGCAGAGGCCCAGGCCAGCTGCCACAGACAGTGTCACCAGCAGGACACCAGCCAATCCTACAGCCCCCTGAGACTTGGCACAGTCCCACCGCAGCATGGTCAGACACGCATAGGCCAGCTAAAGCACAGAGTAAACCATTGATCAGTCTATGTCCCATTCTTTTTTTTTTTTTTAAAAAAAAGACCTAGACCAACCCCAAAATATATATTCCTTTTTACTTTTCTTCTTACCATCAGCAGGTATCCACTGGCTACACGGATGACACTGATGTCAGAGAAAGATTTGAGAATATCTTCCAGGGTGGTGGTGGTGAAAGACAAGACCTTCTGAGACGAATTTGCAGCTACACTCTGCAGCACTGCCTGAAAACATGGAAACAAAACAAAAGCAGGGAGACAGAAAGAGAGACAGAAAAAAATGAGACTTATTATGGTATGAATGGTGTTCCATCTCTAGGATCTCTATGAAGTGTATGCAAAATTGTTTGGATGAGAGAAAGCTGCAAGATGAAAATGTTTTTAATTAGCCAAGGTGAGAAAAGCTGAAACTTTGTGAAACATTACAGGAAACAGTCAAAGTCCACGTGTAGCCTGTTGTCCAACTTATCCAATAAGTAATATACTGTACGTAAATCTCAACCAAAGATAGCCCTGAATAATGCGCTCAGCCTCTAGTGTAGGAGAATATGCAGACAGTACCATGACCCATCCTCTTCCCTCTCTTACTATCTCAGGGCAGACAGATGGCTTCAACATTGAACTGCAGTTACTGCTCAGTGGGGAGCAATACTGGCTGACACACATTAGGAAACACACACTAGATCACACACGCACTTGCACCCACGTGTAAACTTGCACATGTGTCAGGCGCATACCGACACGCCTTGAGTGCGCATAATATACAGCGCAAAACAGCACGATATTTGTCTATGTCTTTTTCCAATTTTGTGATGATAAGTAAAAAAAAATATTCAAATTTAAGATCTAAGTATTTGTCTATGTACACACACACACACACACACACACACACACACAAGGTCACACCATGTGGAACAGAGGTTGGGGCCCCCCAAAACAAAGACCAGATGATGTCACACATGAGCCACCAATGGGTCCACAGCTGGAAAAGTGATTGTGTGTGAACTTTGGAGTGTGTTTGCATGTGTGTTTGTGCATGAGTTTAAGAGGGAGAGAGAGTTAGAGAGAGAAGGAAAGAGAGAGATATCCAGCACTCCTTTAATGTATTCCAGACATGCTCACCCTGTTGCTCTATTGCTCCTCTCTACTGAACAGGGAAAGGAACGCTTTAGCCCTTTACCACACACAAACAGTGGTTCTAGTATCTATCAGGGGCCCGGGCTTTGAGATGGGGCCTTTCTGTGTTCACCTGTATCCGGCGGGTGATTTACAGTGTGGTTATAGAGGATTTAAGGTAGATTTCTGTTTTCTTTTCTCCTTCCTCTTCCCCTTCTCTGAATCTCTCTGCCTCTTCCTTGCATTTTGTTCAGGCCCTTACCTCAGAGTATCTCCTCTGCCAGGCTTCCAGTATAGCTGCAGCCTTCTCTTCATTCCAGTTGATGTGGGAAACCTCCACGTAGCCCCGAAAGTGCTCAAACATCTGCTTGGGAGTCATCAGCTGGAACATGGTCTGTAAGGCCTGGGCACTGTAAGGGAGGGAAGGAGGGAGAGTGGCAGAGTGAGAGGGAGGAAAACATGGAAAGGATGAAAGAATATAAGCAAAGTAGTTTTCTGGATTTTCCAAATTACATCTAATGTGTCATGTGTCCTTTCAAATTGAAAGCCTTTTAATAAGGGTACTGAACATGGACATCTTAATATCACATCATTCTCTTAATGTGCATAATAAAACAACTAATTAGTCGTGTTCAAATGACTGTGGATTAGAGTGCAACTTATAAACAGTAGCTTAATCAGTTTCCACATTTTATGAATATGAATGTCATCTCTGTAACATGGTGATAATCACCTTGATGGTGGCAGTTAGTAAACAAGATGTAGAAATAGAGTGCCAGCAGCAACAGCCCAAAGGAGAGAGCAGCTCAACACACACACACATACAGACAAGCATGCACAGACACTCTAATGACCCAACCCTGCCAGGAAAAAACACAACCACAAAACACAAACAACGTACCCCACTGTACTCTGTGACTAGTATGTGTGAGTGTGTATGTTTGGGTTTGTCTTTGTGCATACATGCATCCGAACTGCTATTTAATATTAAAGAGAGAGAGAGTAAGAGGTCTGTTAGCTAAATACTGGATAATTTTGTGTAGTTTTCCGCTGTCAAAGGAAGCTTCTTATTGCTTAATTTAATAATTTAATGTGTTTTTAACCCAGTGTTGAGTTTACGTTTTCTACTTACTGTGTATAATATAGTAACTGGCTGAATGTGATCTGTTTTGTTATAGTACACTGTATTTCATACATAAACCTGTGTATATTACATGTCGATAAGTATACCACATAATCTGTAAGCTTTGGCCTCATGCTTGTGCTGGAATTAAGTCCATGTACCCTAAATCGCTGTATATTTGGATTTGGACAAACTAGTCAGGCAATAGATCACTCTGTGCACATGTGTGTGTGTGTGTGTGTGTATGAGTGGGCAGTGTCCAAGCAGAGCAGGCAGAGCGGAGCAGGAACAGCTGGAGCTCTAAGATTTCACTGGAATCTGCTAATGACTGCAAGATTTATAGCACAGAGCACACAGGCACGTATGCATGCGCTGCTTCAGAGTGTGTAAGAGAACAAAAAAAAAACACAGTATGTTCAGATTCAGCGCTGTCGTGATCACTGTGGTGTTTATGAAGGTGTGCATGTGTAAGAGTGCGGGTTACCTGAGCAGGGGTCCGCTGCCGTTCTTGGTGGTCCCTCCTACAATCAGTTCTTCCTGCCAGTGCATGTACTTCCTGGATAAACCATGGCAGCCGCCACTCAGGGCCCGCGCCACATCGAATGGCTGGTGCAATAAAAGCAACAGGTGAGAAAATGATTGTCAACAGCTAATATCTAGCTAGGAAGCTCATATTTTTTCAGAACATTTAAATATATAGCATGTGTACACATATGTTAAAAAAGCTTGAAGGCAGATGTGTACCAACCTTAGTCGAATTCTTATTGGGTGCAGTGAGGGGACAGTCGGGGTCAGCGGGGTTCAGACAGGGTCTATCCATGTAGCCGTGTCCAACATCAGCTTTTTCTAACATGTCCTCAAAGCCTTCCACAGGGAACTTGGCCCTCCGAAGGTCCTCAAGGAACTCCTTAGGGTCAAAGTTGGTCCAAGTAAGAGGGCCTTCTTGACCTCTGAAAACGTAAAAGCAGACAGGAATACTGTGAGTGTGACCATGCACTGTGAGAAGAGTTTCATCCCTCCAATTGGTTATGATAAGAACAACTACAACATCATTTATTAAAAGGGGAATTAACAGTAAGTGCACATCTAAAAAACTAATATAAGAAAAAGGTGTCAGAAAAGAATAAGCAGAGATCATTACCCATCATGCACTGGCTGAATTCCTGCTCCAACTCAGACCCTCTCTCTCTCTCTCTCTGCTCTCTATTCCTCACACATTCCAACCTCTCTGTCTCTGAATCTCCCTCTGTCTGTCATTCAGGCTACATTGTATGTGCTTAACCAGGCTTGGGTTATTATTCCCAGCCTCCCAACCAGAACATAGTAAAAACCTTATTTACCATCTCAGACTTTATACACAGTCACACAGACACACACACTCTCATCTACTCTGATGACAGCGACTCAAGCCAATGCCCTTTCACACATCCACAAAAAAACAAGTATGCACTCATGGCAATAGCACACACACTATGTGCATGCACAAACGCATGCAGAGGTAAAGGTCCACTGAGTATTACTGTAGCAGCAGGCCATTAGCAACAGAACGGACAGACAATGGTGAGAGGCCCAGGGCTGAGAGAAACTATCGCCAGCGATACGCATGCCAGCAACCACTACAATAGAGCCTTCAGAAGGGACGAGTTCAGGACACACACATGAACACACACTTGTTCCTCTGTGGTGTCTCCGTAGATAGAGAGTTAGAGAAGTCCCTACTGAAGGACTAAATCCAGACAGTCATACCTACTCAAAAACAATTTGCACATCCAATCAACACTCATGAGTTCAGCGCTCAGAATCTTACTGTCCCCATGCATCATCTGAATCAGTCTGCCAAAGGGCCTCACTGTAAAGGAAGCCATTATGTGTGCCCAATTAGGATTTTATTAAACACAGCATCTGATCACTGATGTTGGTGGCTGAATTGTGGAGTAGGGGGTGGGTTGGATGGACGGGAATCACTTGGCTTGACAGAGACTGCTCGATCTAATGATAGGTTGGTTTGGGACATTGATGCATCATGAAATACAGATTCTGTCTAGTGAAAAGAAGCTTCATGTACTTACGGAAGGTAGACCATTCCAGACTGGAGCTTAGCTCCCTCCCAGAAACAGTCCAAAGGGGTGATGATGAGGCAGGGATGTAGCTTTTCTATGATCTGATTGGACAAATGCAGGAGGGTTAAAACAGGAAGTGTTTACAGTAAAGGAACATATTAGATGAGTTGTACCCAATATCTTACCTGACTCATAAAAGTAGCTTCTGTGACGAGTTCTCCTGATTTATAGCATAAATGTTCTAATTTCCATTGTCTGAAAAGGAAGAGAAATGCAGGTATATGACAAATGGAAAGATGAAATACACAGAGGTATAGAGTAGTAAGTTACCTGTTATAAAGGTAAACATGGACTCTGCTGGCTTGGATAGCTGACTCCAGATGCTGCAGGAGTGCCTCCACTGTCAGAACGTTGGCTCCCTCCTCCCGCGGCGTCTGGATCATCAGCTGAGGGTTAAACATGGCCTCCTCGCCGATCTTTTGTCGCGTGTACTTCAGCTCTTGGTTCACACGCCCACCAACTGTACAAAGAAAAGCGTGAGAGTGAGCTGGTGAGCAAATATCCACAATTAATGTATGTCTTAGTATTTTGTATTGTTATAACCTTCATTAAAGGATAATTATGTTCACTGCTTTACATATTTACACAGAAAACAGGTAAAAAAAAATATAGCTTATCATTATACACTTATCTGACAAAGAAAAAACTGTGCTTAAAATGATCACATATATCTTCATAATACCACAATGAAGTGTTTTTGTTGTGGTGACAACAGTAACAACACAGATGAATACATCTCTAGAAAAAATAATAAATCTCTTAATTTACTAGTCAGTCTCGGTCCCAACCCTCACCTATGGTCATGACCACCAATACATATAAAATTCTACCAAATGTGGTGAGATGTATGTGCTACAAACAAAGTACACATCAAACACTGACAGGACTAGCTGCACCATTCACACACCCAGTAGCAACATCATGCAGTAAAACATCTGTGACTTAAAAAGTGATCCTTTGTACAAATCATTCCCAAAGACATCTCATCTTGGCCACAACATTATCAAACATGTATCTTAAGTGAAAACACTTTGCTTACCGTGAGCTTGTAACACTACAATGGCAAGCATCCCAACTCCTTTAAGTAACACCACCCTGACGAATCCACATTTCAAAAACAGCTCCGATTCTACTCAAATTTGCTAACAAGTCAGTAGTGCCAAACCACGCTCACTGCATATGTGTGTGACATGATGTGTGTGTGTGTGTGTGTGTGTGTTTGATACAGAAGGGCTCTCTTCCAGGCTTTGCTTCCAGTATCGTGGTGAGACTAAGCCCTGTGCGTGCGCCCTGAGCTCTGAACTAGCCTAGGCTACAAAAGCAGCCTTTCAGGCCATTTAGCTGCCCTGCTCCACCCCAGTACAGCCAAGGAAAGTCTGGCAAAGTCTATCCCACAAACACACACACACACACACAGGCAACTGTAGTCATGCAAAGATGCATTTTTTTTTTTGCATGTTCAAAGTTTGGTTTGTGTTTCTGTGTCTGATTTACAAGCAAAGCCCGTCTATCAACAGTGAGTAAATACTCACTGAAAGCTCAAGCAATTTATAGTCATCTTCTTTCACTTGGTCACACACACAACAAGAAAAATGTCCAGTGAGAGGCTGACTGTGTGAAAAATCTGTAACATTTTATTATGCCTTAATCCAATTTAACAATTCCACTCAATTCATGCAACAGCAGGCATGGATTGAATATGTTTAGTCCATTGTAATGGCATTAAAGTTGAACATAAGCATGCCTGTTCTGCTGGGCCGGACCACCCAGTCAGACCAATGGAACAGTGAGGGAGGGGGCCATGTCTTGGGGCATTAGGAAAACACACTTGATTTCTTTTTTTCTGGACCCAAACAGCATTCCCATCTGATCCTGTCTGAAGGCATGTTTATAATACTCATCATTAATAGCAGGCCTAGGCTAACTGGAGCGACATGCTTTCCACTGCTAGGCCAGCTACGCAGCTATGTTACACTAGCCCTCCCTTGCATGGAAGTGATTAAGACCCGACACACACTGACAGTGCACTAACAAGTCGACTTGTCTGATATACTCAACGCTCAAAGGCAAAGCTAACCCAAGGCTTGGTTTCAAGTACAATGAGAAAGAATGGGAACATAGGTATAGGGAAAGAGGCACATCCATTTTCAGTCAGTGTTCTTACATGTGTGAGGCGATAAGAGAAAGGTCTGATTGAAAAAAGATGGGAGGGTCGCGCTTAGAAAGAACTCACTGTCTGTTCTGAACACTCCTCAAGTTGTGGACTGCCACCCAAAGACTTTGAGTTTACAGCAAGCAGCGAGGAATGGGACAAGTCAAAGGAATGTACTCTCTCTCTACAGGAAACAGCACATTACAGCCTCAGGCTCAGAGAATTCCACACTTCACGAGGTTACAAAGTTTTGGGGTCAACACTCACACAGCCTCGGGGTGAAATTAACACCCCAGCTGGACCAAGAAAATGTGTGTATGCGTGAGTGTGCGCACACTTTTGCTTATATGCAAGCATGTGTTTATGTGCGAGTGTGTGTACACACAGCTGTGTTTTTTCAATGACACATATTCCCATATTCCTTCTCCTAAGAAAACTGATTGACCCCAGCATGTGTTGATATGTGGAAGGTGTCCCACTCCGAGCTCAGCTGCTGTGACCAAAGCAGTGTCACTGACTTTCAAATATCCCCATACCAGCTCAGAGGTCCTTTCTCTCTCCATCCTATCACAAACAAGACTAACTGATTGGTGTATATTCTTCTGGGTAAATTCACCAATGTTTATCTGAACTCACCGTAACTGAAACTAAGGCCTTAAACTGCTCCAACAATCCAAAAGCTGCTGTTTCACACATAACCAGACACGTTCTTGCTTAGCGGAAGCACTTTATTGGTTTGGGCAAGGGATGACACTTGGGTGAAGTGTTCAGGAGGAGGACTTCTTCAGAATGAGTCCGAGAAAATCTGAAAGTTATCTAGAGGAATACAGCTGTTATGTGCAACAATCTCTGCTGCTGTTGTGAAGTCCACTTTGACTGATCTGGGCATTTACATACAGTTCCACTAGGTGATGTATAGAAAACAACAAAGTTAGCACACCACATATTGACAGATTTTGGATTGCTATAACTACAAAACAATAAACAACAAATTAACTAGAAGAACTAACTTAGAAGAGAAGATGTGTGTCTGCAGTGAAGCCTTCAATGTGAGTATTCAGTATGTTGCATAACATTAACCCCTGGTCCCCACTATTCTCAAAGTAGGGGAATAGGGGGGTGGTGGGCACGAAAGGAAAGAAAGTAGGTTTCTAAGGAACTGACATCACCCCCTTCCTCCTTTCAGTTCTAAACTCCCCCTCCTCTTTATACTCTCATTTTTCTCCCTCTTTGCTCTATTCAGCTCCACTCTGTGATTGGCCAGATCATGATGGCAATCAGCCCGGCCCCCTTGGTCAAAGCCAACCCACCCCCTCACCCAACCCTATCCCCATTGCCAACTTTCTTTTTTTCCATGCAACACACAACAGCAGCAGCATAGCCCCACCCCCTGCACATCTCTTGTATCTGACAACGGAAGCAGCCCGCACTTTCAAGGAAAGCACGTATTACCAACGGAAAAACTACAACTCCTATATGTGATGGCACTGTTAAGACAAACATCTGCAAACCCATAACCAAGTATATTGATTTGCAGATTTTTTCAGAATCATGTTTGTGCATGCTTATGAAAGTATACTGTACATGCATGTGGCTACACACATCTTTGTATGTGTGCACAGAGAAAGGATTAGCTGGATTAGGCCTCATCTCAGTAGGGACCCCTGTGGTGAGGAAGAAGCCCCCAGAACCAGGTCATTTCTCCACCACCAAGTCCATCATGACCTCCCATACCTCAGTACTGTCAAAGATTAGGGAGACAGATTTAAAACACAGGAACTGATACATATTGTACAAGATGTAAAACATTACTCAAGAGTTTATTTTCTTGGTCCCCAACACTACTGTTCACTCTGCTCAGGTAGGATTTCCCACAGTTAGGTCTCCACCTCACATCACCACCTTGTCTACGACCCCTTCCTGTTTGTCTCCTTCTCCTCAGCTGCTACTGTCAATCACCCGACAGAGTTGTAATCACTAACCCACCTGTTGCCTTCCTCCTCTTCTTTGTACCATCTGCTGTCACTGCATCTGTCTCTAACTTGAACTTTGTTTTTTTTTCTGCTCAGTAACTCAGGTTATTGCCACCGTATCATAAGAGACTCACTCCATCGTCTGATAATTGAATGTGCCTTGGGGCATCACTTAAGATACTCAAAATACTATGATGTGATGTAACTGTAACTCCACTTTATTCCTTTCTTTTAAGAAGAATGACAGGGCTAGAGTCTGAAGAGTACGAGCTGTAGCATTGTAGATGCAGCATACACTGCAGTATACGAAGCGTTAATAGTGGTTTTGAATGTGGTCTCTGCGATGCAGGTGTGCACACAACCACAAATATGTGATGAAAGGCCTTACTGAGAGCCGAGACCCCATCTGACCCATGGTGAGCCCCCCCCCCCCCCTTGCTCTCTCCCCTTCGCACGCTCTTTCTCTCTCTCTCCTGTCAGCTTTCAGAGAGGAGGGGGCTGCCACACAGAGGGAGG
>JAVQJX010056410.1:0-12475 GCA_036025115.1 Ambassis agassizii
CCCCCCCCCCCCCCCCCCCCCCCCCCCCCCCCCCCCCCCCCCCCCCGCCGGCCGCGCGGAGGTGCGGGGAGTCCCAGCTGTGGTGGCGGTGCTGGCAGGACCTTTGCGCCATGCTTACACAGGGGTGTCTCTCTCTCTGCCTCTCTTTGGCTTGACCTGTTTGGATATTAAATCGGCGCCCTCTGCTTTGAACACACTGAGCCCATCTGTCAGCCCGGCTCCATATTGGATTGGATGAGCATTAGCCGATTCAAAGTGGGCAGATTTGCTCTTGTTTCTCTTCGTTTGCACGTTGTGTGTGTGCCTTTGAACATAGGCACCCATGCCTGCCTTAAATTTACCCCCCCCCCCCACCCCCCTTTCCATAGAATCAAACAGACGTGCATAAATCACTTTATGACAGACTCACTACTTGTGCAAACTGTTGACATACAGCAACACATCTGTGGATGTTAACAGGTCATCTTGTCAAGCAGATAAGAGATGGAGGAGCGGTAACAGCAGAGATGGAAAGGAGGAGCAAAGAGAGGAGAGGGGTTGAGTCACGAGGAGCTCACAGATGATATTAATTAAGATTTCAGGGCTGAGGGACACAACTGGAGGATCATACTGCCAACCACAGGCACCCGGAACACAAAAGAGTCACAAGCTCTTCATATGACTGCAGAGTTTGAGGTCACTCCTTCCACACAGCAGTGAGAATTAAGACTAGCTGCTCCTTCCATAAAGTGTATAGACCAGCTGTGTCCAACTTAAATATTTGTTCTTGTCCTCCAACACACTTCAGCTGCAGTTCTAGCCAAGAAATTTAAGTGATGACACAGAAGGCAGCACTGGTAAAAGTCAAAAGGATAAAGAGAATACATTCACTAATGACGATCATTAAGGGCAAAGCACAGACACAGAGCACAAGGGACCTGATAATTTGTGTTCAGTGATTTAGGCTAAATGCAAATATAAACACAAGAGTTAGAAATCCTCGCAGCACTAGCAGAGAATGCAGATCCAAGTAAGACTTCAAACGCAGACTGCAGGAGGACAGATGGAGGCGGTTAGGAGAGCTCATATCTGGGTGTTCAGATCATAATACTGACTTTATTTCCCAAGCTCTCCCGCTCGGCCAGACACACAGTTAAAGCCTGCCAGAAAACATCGTCATTTCTGCCTTCAGCCTTTCATTTAGCCGCTTCAAAGCCATCTCGCTTTGATACCTGTCTTCCTGTGTGTGCTTGTGTATTTGCCAGCGTGTGTGTGTGAGTGTATAGCCTGGGATGTTCTCATGAGAGCAGAGACTTGTCTGGTCTCAAGGTAATACCTATGAGTTGAGATCCAAAATGAGACACGCACACAACGGAGGAATGCTACAGACAGAACGTCTTTGGGTTGTGCAGACTGTTTCATTTTTGTGTAATTCTTTGTGTTAACTTTGCATTTTTAGCATAGCCTGGTGAGGTAATGAGACATCTTACTAATACTGACTGGACTACTGCTGAGGAGGAAAAGAGGAGGAATGCTCACAGAGAGGGGTGCATGGGAAGGATATGAATATCAGGCTGTGCGTGTGTGGATTTGTCATATTGGATGTCTGCCCAGCCAGCTAATCCCAAAACCATGTATGTGTGTGTTCAACTACCAGTTGCAGCCTCCAGAGCAGGGTAAGGCTGTGGGCTGATTGAGTGCTGCACAGGAAACCAGAAGGCTCAATGCTAATTGGGGATAATTCCCAAACTTGAAGGGCAAAGTTTGGGTTAGAGACGTGTGTGTATGTGAGGAGGGTGGACGAGTCAGAAAGGACACAAAGGTGCTGTGTGTGTCACTTCAAAGATTTGGTGTGTACTTTGACAATGATGACAATGAGTTATTTTTAAAGAAAAGGAACAGTGTGTGCGTGCATCCTTATGTCTGAATGCTTTGGAGGTCTTTATGTAACAGCAGCTGTCAGGCTATCGGAGCGTGTGCGTGTGTGTGTGTGTGTGTGTGTGTGTGTGTGTGTGTGTGTGTGTGTGTGTGTGTGTGTGTGTGTGTGTGTGTGTGAGAGTGACACAGATAGAGTGTGAAGCTCTGTGTGGTCAAGCACACCCTAATAGATCTACTAGAGGTATTTATGTGTTTGTATTCTGCAGAATGCAAACAAAGAGGGCTGCTGATGGGTGGAATAGCACAAGCATGCAAAAACAGATCTTTGAAACCAGACAGACAGCATTGCAGACAAGCTGCATGAGCTAAACCATTGGTGATTGTATTGTTTTATCTGCTCACTGCTTCTGAAGATATCCATCTCTCTGTCTCACCCCCACTTATCTCTCTGAAGGTGACCTTGCCTGTCTGTCAGTCTCTGGTGATGACACTGGCCCTATCAGTAATACATCATGTAAGCTGTGTATCAGCCAGATGCCGCCCTAGCTGAGCAGTGGGTGGTCTGTCAGGCATGCCTGCTTTGTACAATATGCAAATAATCACATGCAAATTACCTGCCTATGTGTGTGTGACAATATACTAGTGTGGATACAAATGAGATGTGGAATCAAATGTGTGTTGAAGAGATTTTAACACACCTTTTATAGGTGCAGTTCACAAAATCAAAAAGGCCACTCTTAGTAACTGTAGTCTGAACGCTGGGGAAGAATGCGATTAAAACACATGTGGAGGCCAGAAGCTTTGAGCAGCCTCCTGCTGTGCTGCAACAAGAGATGTATTGTAGACAACACAGCTGCAATAACAAGGCCGGCCCAGTGCAAGAAGGAGCTGTACTGCATGACTCTCAGTCTAGACCGGCAAGAACAGCCGCATTATTGTAACATGATTAAAGTTTTTAGAGGGCTACATTTGTAACGCATCTAAACTAGTTTAGAGATTTTTAAGGAACAATAAATTGAAATGTCTCATTAAAACAGGAAATAGAGGACAAAGGTGACTGTATTATCGACTGAATATTTTATCAAGTACTCCTACGCAATTAACTCAACAAGAGACATTTTTCATTTTGAAATGTTTATCTTAAACTGTCTAACAGATATATGGTATTGTAGGCAAGTTGAGCTAATGAGTCATACATGTAAATTAGGAAAATAATTTGAATTGAAAAAAAAAAAACAAATTCACAGGGATTTTAATTAGATATAACTTATTAATGTTGTGAGAGTAAAACAGGGTGGTGTAAGAGCAAGATAAAAGGTGCAGCAATGTATAAATTAATGAATTCACTGAGGCAGATACAATGCACATGCTGTTCTGCATCTACAATGTAGACATGCTGTAAAAACAAAGGCTGTTTTTTTTAACAATCCGTCAAGGAATGACATGCAATAAATGGTTCATGCTGGATCTGAACCAGGGGTCTGCCGCTTAATGCATACACACCCATATACAGTACTATGCACCATAACAACTATACTAATTTGAAATAAAAACATAAAATACATCTTGATAAAAAATAAATTAAAACTGCAGCCCCTTGCCAAAATCTCTTTCAACTAACCTGTAACACAATAAAATATTCATGGTTGAATAAAAGTACTGCTCACTAAAGCAGAACATGGGAAAAACATTAAGAGTCATGATGAGCACAGTGTGTCAAACACACTGCTTATTGTTCACTCACACACACACACACACACACACACACACACACACACATACACACACACACACACACACACACACACACACACACACACACACACACAAACACACAAACGGAGCACCCACAGAGATGGAGCAGGAGACAAAGAGGTTGAACAACACACCAACATCTCTACTCTCTGGAACTCAGGCACATCAAAGCCTTCTCCGCCCATTTATCTGTGTGTGCCTGTAAATCAAAAGGCATACTTTGAACATGCACACACACACATGGGCTCAGACTGCATTTGCTTTGTGCAGCAGCAGAAGAAGAAGAAGCATCCAGGACTGGGTAGGGAAAGTAAAGGATTTTGCTGTAGACGAGGGAATTACTGGCTCCAGCTCACTCTGTTAAGGGGGGAGAGGTGGATGACTGTTTACCAGAAGGAGAGGAAGAAAAGACTGAGGGGTCATAGATATGTCAGAGTCTGCTTTATTCCCAGCAAGTCACCTATTTACTTCACTTTCACCCATCACTTCCGCCTGTTGCTGTCGTTGAAAGGTGATGCACACATGCCTACTCTTTGTCTTGGCTCAAAAAAGGGCTGCAGATTCAAACAAAGGGGTCGATGTAATTAGCTGTAACAGCTTGTTTAAAGCAAGATTCTGTACACAAGATGAATAAATGCATAAACACACTCGGGAACCCGTGGAGAGGAAAACCAAGGAATGCACCCACACACACACACACACACACACACACACACACACACAGATGATCTGTGCATCCCAGTGTGACCATATGGTTTGGCGGGAACTTCCTACCCACCGCAGAGGAAGTGTCCGTTTACAGTGCACAGTTCAGTTGTCCGCCATCACATCCTGTCTCCCAGCTCTAAACGGCCATGCGAAGCCTGCTTGGCTCAGCCCAGTCACGGCTTTGAAGTTAAATCAAGCAGAAAGGAGACACAGTTCACTATACTATGCAATCAACATCAGCATGAGATCTGATAGGGGGGCACGCAACCTCAAAAAACGACAACATAAAGAGAGAAAGAGCTTTACGTTGTGTGGTTCATGTGGTGAACTGGTTTATTTTCAGCTCACCTATTTCCTCTTTTGTTGTTGGGGGTATTTAACATCCACCTGTCCTTGGGTGAAGGGTGATTAGGTGTTCTTACAGCTGGCCCTTTGTAACAGAGTGGATGCATGTAATAGATTGCGTGCAGAGAGTGATATGATGGCTGATGATGGAATGATCCAGGAGACATTGACTAACAGTCTGTGGAATACAATAGGGCGGGGTTATTGATGACTCTCTTAAACAGTGGGTATCATTGCCATGGCAGCCCATACGTTATTGCAACACAACCCCGCCCCATCGCCGGCCAAGACCAATGGGCATGCAGCTGCCTAGCAAACAATCCCCAGCAGTGTTGGAATGGCTGAAGGAAAGAGGAGAATGCTAAATGTGCCACTTCATCTGGTGATTGACACAGAGCCTCTTGTTTACTGGCACCATGGAGATTTGCATCTTTTTACCACCCCTCCTTCTCCTTTTTTCTCTCGCTCATTTCTGCTCTTCTCCTCTGTGTCCTCTGCTTCAGTCCCACAATCCACCCTGTTTGTGGCAGCTCTGCATGAAGTGGATATTACCCCACCCTGCTGCTATGATATTGATCAGCCTCCACCCTCCCCTCCTCCTTCTCTCTCCTCTCTTCATAGCCCAGTGCATTGATTCCACCTCTCCCTCTGAGCCCGCCAGCTAGGAGTGATTACACACGCTGCTCACATACAGTGATGCAAACACACATACACATTAGAGCCTTTGGTAGGGATGTGTGGTCTTGCTTCACTTTAAAGGCTATAAAGCTCTGAGGCTGCAGCACCAGCCCAGTGAAAACCAATGACTGCAAGCTTAGCATGACATATTACCATAATAAATATCGTTGTTATAGCATGTTAGCATAGCACATCAGCCATCTGGCGTAAAGCCGCAAGCACTGTGGTGTTTTTTTGTCAGGCTGGTGCTAAAGATGGCTATGGTAGAGCTTGACAGGTGGGCTCCAGACACCTTGTGATTCTGTGCAGAACCACACAGAGCAGATGCATACTCCTTATATGGACCTGTGGTGCAGCACTCACTGGCTTAAGACTACCAAAATAGTAAAACGAAAATACTCAAAGGTTTTATGCATCAAATAAGCAAAATCAGCTGTGTGCAGTCGAACAAGATTAATATTTTTCAGAGCTTTAGTTCTTCTTTGCACACTTGCTTATGAATTTCTGAACTCAGCCTCTCCTGTTTACCAGATATAATCTCTGCTAACAATAGCTCATGGAGTGTGAAAGGTTTTGGACAGGGAGTCCTAGCTGATGAGGTAACAAGGGCAGTGTAGGCTGATGTAGCAAGAGCGACCACTTATCTCTGTGTAACCTCTCTCTGGCAGCAGCAGCAATCCAGCAGAGTATACAGCAACAGGCCAGAGATCCCACATATTATACACACCCTCACTGCCATTTGGCATTTAAATGGCATTTTAGCATGGTAGCAAACAGTTTGCACCTAATTATGGCCAGTTGCTGCTGGGTAAAGCATCTCAAACAGCCGTACACGGAAGAGTAGACTCTCTACCACAGGTCTCTTAGGGATAACAAATATCTCTGCCTTGAGGCTTAATACTGTGATGCACTGCATGTTCAGAATCTGGGCCTATTACTGTTAACAGGTAAGCATAGTCAAAACAAAGATAAAGACAAGAGGAGAGAGCAAGGACAGTGCATCAATAGTGATCAATATTCTCCCTCTGCCTTTCACTGTTTGAATTAGTATTACTGCACGGCAGTATCACCTCTTAGCTCAAAGTGACTTGATGTCTTCTGTGTGTCTTGATAAATAAAGTTAAATACTCAAAAAAAAAAAAAAAAGCTTGTAATAAATAACATGATGTCTAATTATCACGCAAAGTAGGCCCATCTCAAAACAGCGTTAATGATCAAGTGAAGAATCTACAGAGATGATGTGTTGGGCCAAAAAGTACTCCAGGACCAGGAGACAGTCAGCCATCTGTTAACAACAGGCTTCATCAGTCCCCTACAGGTCCTTGTCACAAGTCTACAGCTATTGGAGTGTAAGCACAAGTTCTACTGCGGTGCGTATGCTGAAGAAATGAGCTGTGTGTTTTGTGTAAAAAGGTGTGTACACTTGGCTCTGCATGGAAGCGAGGACGAGAGGTCACAGTCAAAAAACAAGGGGCACAGCAAGACAGACGGGGATCTCAATCACCTCCGTCACCCCCTTCACACTCTCCCGCTTCCTGATGGAGAGAGATGCTGCACTCATCCACCAACTCCATTACCCACACCACCGACAGGGGCTATACATTAAATCATTCCATTTCACCTGGAGAGCAGGGTGAAGGAGAGATTTTTTTTTTTCTTTCTCTCTTGCTGTGTGTGAACCCATTCGGACATGGCCACATGCTGAGCTGCGATCAGATTATCCCCCCTTCCAATCTTAAAATACCTAGAGGCAAAAGATTTATCATGAGGACTGAAGACAGTAGAGGAGAGAAAGAAAGGAGAAAATGAGAGAAATGTGGAATAAGGTAAGATATGAAAGGTGATGGGTTACTTTACAGCAAAAGGGGAGGACGTTATGGAAAGCGATAAATGGGCTGTTAAACTCAACAGCCCAGTGTTAGCTTAATGTTGCAGTTAAAAGTCTAAACCCTTAGTCCTAACAAAACACACAGTGGGTCCAGTCCAGACTAAAAAAAAATCAATTAGCAACAGAAAAGTAAAAGCTTGTTTTCACAAGCCACTGAATAAAAGTCATAGGGGATTTGATGAGTCCACAAAAAAAAATACACATAGGAGAGGTCTGTATTTTTTTTTTTCATCATTTCATTAAGATGGGCTAATTTAACAGTAGGCTTAATAATGCAGACTTTCCTTCCTCTGCTCTGTACACAAGTGTTAACTGCCTGCTGGAACAAAGACGGCTCTGTTCACAAACACAACACTGCCAAACTGTTAAGTACATTCCTATAAAGAGAGGAACAAAGAGCATTTGAGCGTGGCAGGAGGAGAAATGAATACAGCTACTGAGGGGATAGCGCAGCTCGCCCCTTTGATGCCAGGAAACGTCTTTGCCATCACAGATAGTGTTTATGCTGCTCCGTAGCATCCCATTTAACATCACGGCAACAATAAAATAAACCGGTAGTGCCTTGAAATCTCAGCAGAGATGATGTTTGTGAGAGATTAAGGCCGAGAAGGAGGGAGAGATATGCATATCTGAACAACAGATGAAGATGGTAAGAGAATTAAAGAGATTTTGGTAAGCACATAAACACTTGGGGTTACACAGCACAGGAATAATTAAGTGAGCAATGTTTTATTACACACACGCAGGAAAAAGCACAAGCACCTATCCGCAGAATAAATGAAGTGTGTGCGAGTGTGGCGAAGCGTCTCCAAGGCTTCGCAGCTGTGGTTCCCCCTCAGTCCATGTGATCCATTGGCGGTGACAGACAGGCAAACACAATTTAGACTCGCCCATCAAAGCATATGCAACACCAGCCACAGCCACTGCGGGCGGAAACATGACGCACTGAATGGAAAATACACAATCTTCCTCCTGTGTCTGAGAAAAGACCAATATAGGTTTCTCATTAAACAGAATCCGAGAAAAACCGATTCTCCTCTCGTGTTTTTTTTTACTGAAGACAGTCATGGTTTTGTGTTGGAGAATCTGCACTCAGTCAATCTGTGTGGATACTGGTGTGTCTTATGGTTTAGGGGATTTTACAAAATCTACTAAAAATCCTCATTTGAGAGCAAAAGCTTGAACTATGAGCCCCTCAAGTGTTTTATTCCTCGGTTATGGAGCAGCTCCAGCATCTAAATCTTGATGACATGCCTGGTAAGACTCTTGGTTTCTAGATTTAGAAGAGGGTTTTCTTGTTCACATCCACTGACTGAGCTCTTCTTGAGAAATTGCATACGAGAGTCCTTAAACAGACAGATATTCCCCCTTTTGTGATCAAAGCAGGAGCATATGTGGGCCAGTTGTGTTGCATTAGAACAACAAGCATTCAGAGATGGAGGATAGAAGTGAGTCAAGCTGTAGCACATGTACAAAATGTCAAAGGGTCTGTATAAGATTGCAGCTGGGAGCTGGTGGAGATGGCAGCCTGTGGTGATGTTGCTGTTGTTTTAAAGGCTGTCTGAGGCAGCGGGTTCTAAGGTACAAAGTGTAGACATTCCTCAGACCTCACAGCAATCCCTGAAATTTCCTCTTCTCTCTCTGACTGATGCCCTTGCCCTTCTTCTCCTCCTCTCTTTCCTTCCTTCCTTTTACTCTCTCAACTGGCAAGAGTTAATTTGCACCATGTGTTCTTTAATGGAGAAACAGGAGGGGGAAAAATAGGACCCTAGTGGAAGCGTGTGAACCTGATACCACTGTAAATCTCCACTTCCACAGAGTCCCACCCTCTGGCCCCTCCTTCTCTTCCCTCTCCTGTTCTCTCTCATTCTTTTTTTTATTGGCATGTCACACTTTGGACAAGCTGGAAATTACACCGAGCTGAGCTGAGAAGCAGTGGTGAAGCACGCCAGATACCTACTTAAGCTGAAAAAAAGAGAGAGAGAGACAGAGAGAGAGAGAGGAAAAACAGAGGGTGGAAAGAAAAAGATATATCAAGGACAAGAGGGAAGTGGTAACGTTATGTGGGAGAAGATCAGGAGGTGGGGTAAAATTAGCTGTCCATTTTCAGAGCAGAGGCCAATCCAATTAAAGCTTGACCAGTGCAGGCAAATGTATTTAGTGTCTGGTTACTACACTCCTCCGACCTCAGTGGCAGGAAGATTCTCCTCTAAATACAATACTTACTACAGCTACTAAGATAGGCAGTTAATGAGAGTGTGCAAATAAAGAGAGGGGAATCTTCTACAAGTATGTTCTGTGGAAACCATCTTGCTCCATTGCACACACTATGAACAGAGGCCTACTTCAAAGAGCACTTCACCCTCTAATTTAGCGTACAACCCCCTATGGAGGAGTTTCGTTGGAGCAGGAAGACCTGGTCGCGTAATTAAACAGGCCTCATTATTATTATTATTATTATTTACAACAGCTAGTAGACCTACTTATCCCGCTGTTTTCCCATGTCAAAAATGACACGACAAATTTTCATGGATTTATTTGTGAGCCAAGCTAACTATTGAAACAGCATAGAGTGAGCAAAAGGCTTCTCCGCTGAATAATTTAACAATGGAGGGTCAAAGAGGTGGCTATTGATTGGGCTTTTAAAGAGCCTTATGAAAATTCTACAGCCGCTGGCCGGGCCCTCCAGCCTGACCAGCCCACCCACCCCCATTGTCCAGAGGCTGCACACAAACCCCCATCTGGGAAAGTAATCACCAATCGTAAAAACGCACACAAACCCCCCATTTTGATTTCAGTCTGTCTACTTCTCTCCTGTCTTCTATCCTAGAGAAAGAGATAATCCTATTGGTGGAACAACTAGTTTCCATAGCAGCATTTAGCTAATGCATGGGGAAGGCAGAGAGGGTGAGAGAAAAGAGGTGTTATCTGTCCAAAAAGATGAAAAGAGGGAGAGAAAAGACGAGGAGCCGCAGAGAGGAGTGGGTAGATTTTGCTATATATCCACAAGGAGAGCTGAATACTCCACTCGTCGGGTCTGAAATGTGCGGTTATCTCAACTTTGCCATTTGTATTGCTTTATTTATTCATCACGGTGCTCGTGTGGATAATCAATATAGCCTAACCTCCCCAAAGAAACAGAGCTCTGTAGCTGTCTGATTTGAGAAATGTAGCAGCCTTGAAAACTGATACCGGAGTAGAACTAGCACTTGTCAGTCTTGCAGATTATGTCTGCAGCTGCTGCAGCTATGGTGACCATAACACCTCAGCTAAATGACCTAATGTTATAACAAAGAATGGCAATAATAGTTTCACCTCGATGAAATTTCAAGTGTGTGGTGACAGAGGAAGAAAAGGGAGGGAGGGAATTAGAGGAGAAGGCAGGATTGGTGTGAGGTGCCTCGTACCTCATAGAGGAGCATTAATCAAAACGGTCATAATGGAGAAAGTCACCTGATACTGCCAAAGCAGCAGTAAAAAAAAAAAGAAAAAAGCCTGCGCTCAAGGAGTCACAGCCAGCCACAAGGAGAGGAAAGGGAGGGGGCTATTTGTCAAATAAAAGGAAGGTAATCTGAGCACAATTCATTTGTCCAAATCGAAAAATTATTCCACTTCATCTTCCCACAGTCCACCACTGTTAAGAAGTACAGTGTCAGCAACAATGTCTGTTCTGTGTTCCTTTTGTAGCTAAGTGACAATGAATGGTCATCCGGTGTTTAGTAGCTGCTGTGCTGTGGTTCCATTGCTTTACGACTGCTCCTCAATAGGGAACATTACAGGCAGAGTGCTTCAATCAAAAGGCTTGCAGCAGGCGTGCCTGCCCGGCCATGTATATAGACGCATAGATGCCCTTGTCAAAGCTGCTTCCTCACAGAGAGAGCACAGAGACAAACAGACATTTAAGACAGACACACCGTTGTGAAAGGCTGCACCTCCACATGTTCATGCCTGTGAAATGTACCAGCTCACTTACAGCAGCTGAGTGGACAGAGGAATGAAAAGGAAAAAGGCAGAGCAAGCAGCATGCACACACACACACACACACAAAAAACTGCCCCTAATGAATGTAGCGCTCCTCTCTCAAGAGATGGCAACGGCTGCTGCTCGACTCGATAAATATTAACAAGAAGTGCGACTGATGGCGGTGCTCACTGATCCATAATTGCATTTCAAAATGTTCAGTGGGGGGGTTGGGTAGGAGGGTGGTCGTGAAGGGGAAAAATGAAAAGAGAAAAAGTCAGCCTTCTAGGCAGTGACAAGTGACGGTTGTCTAGTCAACCTCCTACCATCATCTCAATAGATCGGCAACAATGAGAAGGTCTTTGTGAGAGAAGGAAAAACACACAGGTTGAGAATTAAACCTGTCTGACTTTCATCGACTCGCTCACTGCAGCTTTACATAAAAGGAGAAATCTGGGACTGGATCAGAGGGATCTCCATTACCAGTGCCACATGTACATTAAGTAACATTTTTGCATGCATATGATTATGCGCAGACAAGCTAGCTGCAGGCTAATTAGCGAGTGGATCTCATTGTTAAGCTAATTTTTGGTACTTTGGATTCCATTAGGGCTGTAGTCAGGGTCCACTGAAAACCTAATAACTGCTCATGTTAAGCATGCGTATTTATGCACATATATTTGCATCTTTATCAAACATTTTTAATTATGGGTCCTGAATAGGTAGAATTTTCCAAGGCAGCACGATGATAAGCACCAGCTAAAACCACCAGGAACCAGTTCAGATACAATGAATGGCTCTGTGTGTATAGAGGTATATAGTATATACACACCCTTTGCTGTTATATCAATCGAACACTAACCACATATGGAGCTATAAATGTAGTCTGGGATTTTCTGCTTTAAGTGTGGCTTGTATTTCTGTAAAACAAGCAGCTAGACGCTTACTGCAGGGAAAAATTTACCCCACACTAAACTTCAGATGGTATTTTGTCCATCATTAAAATGTAACAGCACACTCATAAGTCCTGGTTTCTCGCTAATGTCCTGCAAACAAATGTGTCACGCTGTGAAAATGTAGAAAACTATAAATAGCAGTTTCCCCTCATTAATTTTCAAGCTATCTACTAATTAAATGTTTTGGCTCTCCAATCAATTATTTCAAGCAGAAAACACCAAAATAGTTTATCGCTCACAAGGACCAAATATGTCAAATACCGTTTAAAAGAGTGTATAAGGTGTAAAAATGTAATAAATCATAAATGTAGAGCTGATCGTTATTTTA
>JAVQJX010056507.1:0-10809 GCA_036025115.1 Ambassis agassizii
GCAGATACAAGAGGAGAATTAGCAAACCTGTAAGCTGGTCATTTTTTTCAAAACATTCCCAAATCTAGAGCAGAATAATGATGGAATATCCTAAATCTTTTTTAGAGAGACAGAAATCATTTGTTTTAATCAGCTGAACTAATCACGCTTTTTAAGACCTTTTAAAGTAGTTTTGAGTGTAAAAAAAAAGAACCGATAACACTCAACCTACTTCAGTTAATCTGCCCCTCAGCAACATTTAAGATCACCTACTCCTCCTGTTAAGTAGCAGAAAACTTTTGTTAAACCTTGGGATCCACAGAAGTTACCCCTAGTGAGCGCGCTCAGAGGTTGGCCTTCTTATTGATGAGCACAGAGCAGCATGTGAGGGCTCCATCCACTTTGACTTTCTCTGTGTTGGACACAGGGATCAGCATGTGGTCCTTCAACTTCTCGAACACCTGCAGAGAACACAGGAAGTGTCCTGCTTATTATAAAATTACAGCCAAACGTCCCTGGAAAACTGTTTTACAATGTTTTACTGTGGGTCTGCTGTCTCTTTACATTACAGACATAATGACATACAAAACAGACATTGTCATGGCAACAGCTACTCCTGCTACAAAAGCACTTGTGAGCCAGATACTGAGTGACATTTCCATGGGCTGAAGTACAACTTCACGTACAGTAGAACTTATGCAACACTTAAGGTTTGTTTACTCTTCATGACAACTTTCTGTGACATAAAATCCCTGCAGCGACTCAAAATGTGCAGCAGGAGAGAACAAGCATTCAACATTTCCTGATCTCCCGGCAAGAAGGGAGTGAGAACTATTACGACACCCTCAAAAGGCCCTTGTAAAGTGGTGTGTCACCCTGTGGACATTTTCCAGAAGCAAACCAGTGTTTTCCTACCGTGCATCCAAACCATTTTTCTCCTTAAACTTCTTGCTGTGATACTGAGCGAGGCCTTGTGGCACAGCCAGGGGAACCAGCTAAACACATTTTTATCTCCTGATGCAAGTTGGCTGCACAAAACCTCTGGTGATCCAGATGCCACCGCACCGAAGTGCTCTCCATTCTTTTCTACTCAACATTGTGTGTGTGGGCAGACCTCACTATTCTCCTACTTATCACTATGCTAATGCTTATTATCACTTAATACTTACAGTCATGCAAGTGGTGCTGTGAGCTTATGCTTATCTATAAACTTAGCATGTTTAACATCATAGATTAGTTCATTAGCATGCTAACGAGGCTACAACATAAACTGATACAAACAGTATTATTGGATCACTGCAAATTTTGACCTGATGACGGCACTGTATTATACAGAATAATAGTGCTAGATAAGCTGTACCAATACTGACACCAGCATTGGAAAATGGCTCTGAAATTGACCAGATCACCAATGCTATATTATGTGCATATTATTGCTTTATTGCTGCCATTTTTGCTAGATGGAGGCTAATGCTACACAGCACTACTTCCTGGTATGAATCTAAAGCAAGAAGGAATCAGGAATCTGTGATCATGCCCATGTAAAATCATATAGAATCAATAGACAGATCCAGGAAATGACTGCTTGGTACAGCAACTTGTTTTTGAACTGTCTCAAAAGCACCACATACGGCTGATGTTACACACCATCTTTATATTCAGTCTATGAAGTCACTGATGTCCCAGACATTTTGGGACATTTCTCGATATATTTCAGTCTAAAACCAACCGAGAAACTTTGCCACAACATTCACTTTTGACCACATAATCAGAGGAGCAACTCAGGAAAGGTTAAGCTTTCACATAACTCTCACAACACGACATCAGTAAATCCCCTGCCGTTTATAGCACCGCCGCATCCAAAGTGTCTTTTTTGATCATTTCCAGCCGAGTTCTCATTACAGCGGTGGAGATTTATATGAAGGGTCACGGTGGCGCGGTCCCAAACAGCAGGGCCACTATATTTCACTGGACCTTTTGTCTGCACGGTTTCTTTATCTCCAAAACAGATCCCTCTTGAGCCGTCGCCACTGCTAACCATTAAAGGTGCCCCCCTCCATCCCCGTCTCCACCCCTCTGACCCCACCAATCCTCTCTCATGACCCCCTGCCTTTGTTAATGCGGAACTCTTATGTAACTTCACGAGCGGACTAAAAATAGACCGGAGATCCGAACAGAACAGTATTTAGAGTCAGAAAACAGTAGACGTCTTGCAGAGCGATTGTGCAGACAAATCTCTACATCTCAAGCAACAAGTTCCCTAGGGAAACGAAGTGCCAGCTCGAGACTTACTGTGCTACACGTGGTAGTCCTCTCCGAGAAAACCGTCTCTGCTGCTTATGTTATGTCTCATGCTAATAATATTTTTCCACTTTTTTTTCTTTAAAGATACAATTTCTTAAAAGCAGGTTTGATGCCAAAACTGGATTCCAGGTTTCCAAGTTTAAACCTCATAAAGGAAACAGATTCATGGAACAAACATTTCTCCTGTTAAGAAAGGTGCTACCAAAGCAGGAAGCATGACATACACAAACAACATGTATTATTCTCAGTTCATCTTCCTGGAAAAAAACTCAGACTTTCACTGTGGATGCTGAGTCCAAAGACGCATAATTTAGTGAATTCTTCCTTCTAAAAATAGCTGGCGGAGGCCGGGGTTTTAACCACAGAGTACATTTTGAGGTCTGAGTACTGTCTCTGCAGATTGTAGGTTGCCAGGTTCAATCCTGTGAGAATCTTTTCGACTTGTTTTGATGTGGATTTGACCCCAAAGCATCTAAATAACACGACTGCTGCCCAGTCGGTCCAAAGGTACTGTAGAAAATAGAGTGAATGTCATGTGTGAAGGGTAGGCTACATTCTGCTGATACACAGTACAGTAAGTAAGTGTAAGTAGGTTACTGTATGTTTGAGGGCTGTTTCAGAATATATGTAGTCGTTTGTCTGGTTTTCTTTTATTATTGTGGCACATGGATATCAGGATGCTTGTGTTTACCGTCGCTACAAGCAGAGGAGGGGAAGTGAGCAACAAGCAAATGCTGGGCTAAAATTACAGAAAAGGCATGATGGATACTGAAACTGGCCAAACACAAATCAGCATAGCCTGACCGTATCCCTGAGAATCTATACTCTGTGTAAGTAGCTACCTATGCTATATATCAGATCTGGTCTAATTATAATAATAATAATATGATGGTATTGTCAAGAGCTTTGAAAAATGTCAAAATGTTTTCTTCATATTCTTGTGATAATAATATTTACTATTTGTATTTCTAAAACCTGAAGCCTCAATCCACATAGAACATTCAAGGTGGTGTTTGTTAACAGTTCTTATAGCCATTTTATTTTGGACAACTTAAACTGTGAGAAAAAAAAAACCATCTGAGATGTTTTTCTCAGGATTTTAGTGTCTCTGGCTCCTTGTCTGAGGTCTGAGACGTGTCCACAAAAGGTCACTTCACATCAAACTGCAGGTTCCTTTGTTAAAAAAAAAAAACCCTGGCTATGGTTCGCCTGCAGCGGTTTGTGTAAAACAACCACATAGCTTTTTGTAGGGTTTACTCCTGCAGCCAGTTGTTTTTTTCTCATGACAGGATGAGGAGCAAACAAAGACCAAAGCGCTCTTTAAGTGGAAGGCCACTGTAGCGATGTGGTCGTCCTGACGGTGGTCCTTCCTCCCGCAGGTGTGACCTCAGGATTCTGGATGAATGAATGATTGTGTGAGCTGGACTATGGTTATTACCTTTATACTTTCTGGATATTGTTCCGACGTGCAGTGCAGAAGCACGTGTCCCTTGTTGGGAAGATTCATGTAGACACAGTTGGCAGCGAGGTCGTCGGGCACCGTCAGTTTGTCATAGCGATGGTCGCTCATCTGCTGCATGATCTAAAGAGAGATAAACAACAACAACACACGATGTTCAGAAAGAAACAAAGCAGTCATTCAGACCATCAGACACACGAGTACCACAGGCAGCACCACATCCTTCTGCTAGCCAAACCACTCTGGGCGGTTGGGGAGTGGAGAGGGGGTGGGGGGGCGTAATGGAGAACACAGGAGCAGTCAGACATTCTTTCTCAGCAGATGTCATGTTATTTATGTAATCTGAAGGAGCTGAAGGTAGGACGGTGTGGCGGTGGAGCGGGAGGAGGAGGGGGAGAAGAGTCAGTGTTGCCAAGTGGAAGTCTGGGGTGGGAGGGTGAGGATGTTATGACCAGAAGAGAAGCAGGTGCCTGTTAATGTTTATGAGCAGAACATCTGCGGACGGATACCTCAGAGACAAGGAGGGGAGGGGGAACGCTAGTAAAAAAAAAAAAAAAAAAAAAAAAAATCTGAGTGTCAACATTCAGGAAAGGTATTTTAAGAAGATTTTCTCCAAATGTGGACTCCACATCCACGCAAAACCCAACCTTTTTATCACCGCTTTTTACTCCTCACTTCATCTTTCATCACAATTTGAACTGTCTAAATGTCATATACTGTACTTTAATAGTTCTATTGTAAATGCAGGCGCATCCAGAAACAGTGACGTCCACCTGACGTACTTATCGTTTCAGTGTCTGTGTGTGCTGACACACATTTACAAACGTGGGAGGAAAATGGTTGGTTTGTGAGCACAATGGGCTTTGGGGCTGAATGTGTTATTATTTCACTTCTCACTGATTGGTTCCATTGCGACGGGCAGGATTGAGGCGTTTAGAGAGACCGGAAAAGCCCATTCCTGTGAGAGTTTCTACACATTTCTTTGCAATATATTACTCACACTGAATTCCAAATACAGTGTGTGCAGTATTGTGTGCAAGGAAAAAAAATAGACATTTTTGTTGTGTAAACCATCATATATTATGAAATCTTAACTCTTTGTCTGGGCTTTCCTGGGAAAAGATCTGCTCAGCACACAGGAAGTGACACATTTTATGTTTCTGGGATGTAGTAGAAAACAACTCTGTGGTTGGTATGACCTGTAAATCCCAACATAAGGAAAAAAGGGACAGTTAATATCAAATTCAAATCCTTGTACCGCCAACTTTACAGTAGCAATAAACATGTTTACAGCCTGGTATTATGGCCTCTATCAATAATTTCATAACAAGGGGCTGACTTGTAACTTGTTTCAATTTTATTGAGACTAACAGTGATGCATAACAAAGGCAACTTTAAGTGAAAGGCAGATGCTGACTAAGATCTAGGACCATCTGTTTACACAACTGTCTGGCCAACATGCTGCCTGTATTTGAAGAACCCACAACTTAGACTGGCTACCTAGTAGAAGATGTTTGAAAAACATGGACACAACAGACTGGATCTGGATTGTCTTTATGATTGATTTTTAACACCTGCCATGGTGTACCAGCTTCGCCAGTTCCAGAGATCTGACACAAACTCCCATGTGACTTCAGAAGAAAAACAAAAATGGAGGACGATCAGCATCGCCAGCAATGATGCATCTGGCATTAAACATTATGAAGACAAATAGTAAGTGGTGCTGAACAGGGCCAGGGGCCTCCTGATCGTCACGGGGTAAACCGGGTCCAGAACTGGGTATAAAATCCTGTAGTGTGTAGCCAGCTGTAAGTGGACTCAGACACTGCTGGAGCCTCCAAACACACAATGAACTTTAGAAAAAGAACCCACAGAACTTAACCTAGTTAGATGTACATGGCTGACCTAATTCTTGAAGTTATTGAGTCTGTGAAGACAACAGTTTGTGTGCCATCCACTTCCATTAGACTGGAGAGAAGGCAGGAATCTTTACAACAGATATCCAAATTCAAATAGCTCTGCAGACCACAGGAGAAGTATGAAAATATGTTTTTGTGGTGAGTTGTCCCTTTATAATAAACAAAAGAAATCCATCACAAGCCTCTATGAGTGATGCTGAGCAGCCATTTGATTATCAAAAGGTGAAATAATGGAAAACTGTGACATGAAAAAAAAAAGAGTCTGTAAGCTGGAGAACAGCAGGAACTGTGTGCACACATACATCTGCATGTGTGTAACCAGACACATTCCCAGGTCACTTGTGGGTGTGTTACGTGATTGCAGCAGTCCTAAATGAAAACACTCCACTCCATGTGCGTGACCGCCAACACCGTCTCTCACACACAGGGGGATTAAGAGTTGTAGAAGGGAGAATAAACGTTCGACTCCACCAAAGATCACAGTTCGTTCCTGCTTCACTTCATTTTCTCAGGAAAAAAAAAGAAAAAGATTCAGGGTGTGAGGAAAAATGGCCAACAGCAGTATTTCTGATCCATGAAATTGAATTAAATCCTGAGAATAACATTCTCATTATTGACTAATAATTGAATATTAGTCAAATCTCTTGACTAATAGAACAGTGGGTTTTCTGTATTTTCAGACCTAAGGATGTTTTCATTTTGCTAACATCCATTTAATAAGCTTCAAATCTGTTCATCATTCTTCTCCACCATGAAGCTTCTCCAGACTCATCCTCGAGTGTAAATCTACAGGAAAACTCTGGTGACTTACTTCTGGACTGTGGTTGACGTCCACTTAATACACAGAGTGGCAACTGGGCAGCAGAATGTGCTCAGTTAGAGCTGCTAAAAAACGACATATTTACTGGAAGGTAATAAAATCCTCCCAGGGCAATGACAACCTCCACCAGTTAAACAAAAACAATTTACTGGACCTGATGCCTTTCACTGTAGTAATCAGTATAATCTGTGTTTGGCTGCTGCTGTGAATATGTAGCACCTTCCAAAGAAGCTTTTTACAAGACTCAACTGCAGCATGCACAAGACAACCGCCGCTCAGAGAGGAAATGAGGCTGCAATTGCTTCCCGTTTGTGTATTGCTTCATGACAGAATGTCCCACTGATGTCCAATGTGCCACTGTGGAAATATTATTGGTGCATGAGAAGTGTTTATTGCTGTACCGTAAAGCATCCAGGTAAGAATGATATAAACTAGAAGGACGAAGAAACATCGAACAGCATTAGACTGAGACGTAATGGTTAACAAGACAGACAGGGAGGGTGTCAGCAGCTGAGGACTGGAACACCTTCAGCCGTCACCCCTTACACACTGCAGCTGTCGCCTCAAAGCCTCAGAGAATAAAGTGTTTCAACTGCTTGGGTTGAGCCCAGCCACCAAGAAACAACCACTAAAGAGCCCTAAGTACCCATTCTCAGGTAAGGGAAACCAGGTTCCATGTCCATGGGGGTCTATTTGGATCAGTCTAGCCTGAAACCTATGACCAATTTGCCTGAGAGACCCTACCAGGGCCTGCTGCCCTCAACAACATAGCCTAAGATCCAACATCCTAAGATCCTTCAGGGATGCAAACCACTCCACCATGTCAAGATGGCGACTCATGGATGGGCCCTTTCAGGATTGGGGACAAGTTACTGCCTCATATGGAGGAGCTCAAGTATGTCTGTCTTGTTCATGAGTGACGAAAAATGGGAACGGGAGATCTGGGCTGTGTGGAAATCTGCATAAATGTAATGAAGGTTTCCTGCTTCTGTGACTATGAAGCTGTCAACATGGTGGCACTCCCAAAGGCCCTTCAGAAACAGCTTGTCCATATTTACATACAGTCTGTGGAGAGGACCTGTGCAGGTTACAAAAGCAAAACAAACAAGAACAAGTATGTTGTGTGGTCTCAGGAAGAAACAAGGCTACAATGTGGAAAGCTAATGCTATGAGCTGCTGCTCTCTGACACTTCAGCTGACTCAAATGCTTTAACATTAAAAGGCAATGAAACATAATACTGGTACCACACACATCAAAGTACATCTATATTGTTGTGTACTTTTGTGATATGGAGACAAAATCATCCTGATCGCGACCTTCACTGTGTTGCCACCTCATTATCTCTGAAGCTGAAGCGTGCAGGCATCCTTGAGGTGAGGATCAAACTCCCCTGACCAGCACAGAGTAATGACCTCATGAATCAAACAGGACTGACTGCTGATCTAAAAGCCTGGCGGGCAGTGAGAGCACAGGGAGTGGGTGCTGCTGCCTCTGACAGAAGCCATATTTACAGATGATGACTTCATGAGTGAAGCTTGGCAGTGACAGTGGCAGATGGATGACGAAATCCATCCGGTCAACGTGCATTCCTATCCCAGGCAGAGCTAAACACAGATACACAGACTGAGCCTTCCTGAGCAGACAAAGCACACGAGCCAAAATTAGTACTCTTTTATGAATTAAAGTGTATCATAATGTATTTAAAGCCATTGTAAAATAAAGTCAGGTCCTGTCTGTGAACAGCTCCCTGAAGACAAAATCAATTAGTTGGGCTCCAACTTTAATTTGTCTTTGTGCCATAAGAGCTGCATCCACATCCAAAAACAGGCAGTTTGAATTCATTAAAAGTGCATTCATGCGATCTCACTCCCCCCACAAAGAGAACATTACCTAATTACAAATCCAGGGTTGTTAAAAAGTCCTTTAAAACAGGAGCTAATTGCTGCAGGAGAGGGTGACGTAAGCCGTAATTAGAAAGCGAGCGGTCTGTCATTAAGTCTCGCTAGCGGGGCCACTCCTCCGCTCCAGTAGCTAATTACAGGGGCGATCAAACAGGCAGGAATCTTAATGAGTCGATGCTGGAATATAAAATTCATTTGCGTATGTGTTCGTGTGTAGATTATTTGGCGTCTTGTGAACGTATCAGCAATGCAAACAGGCTTTGAAAAAAAAACAAAAAAACAAAAAAAAAAACAAGTCTGACCTCTCAAGTAGTTTATCCTCATTAGGATGTGCTGCCTCATGGATCCACTTTAAATTTCCTTCTTTTCACCTCTTTAGTGTGAGGCCAGTAGGGGGCGATAACACACCAAGAGGCATATAATGCCAGACAGGACGTGTCAAGGCCAAGAGTGCATGTGTGCAAGTTTTCATACTCATGCAATTATATATACACAATGTGTGTGTCTGTGTAAATATGTCTTCCATTGCCTGTTTGGGAATTTTAAGGATGATTCCATTTGAGGGATGGGCTGAGATTTATTACTCCCTCTTCTGTTGCGTCCCAGCATCCCCTGGGCTTCTGTTGTTTCCATGGTGCTTGATCAATTCTGAATCCTTTTCATGCACTAACGAGCTCAAGCTGTTTAATGGAAGGACAACACCTTCCTAAATGAAGCTGGAGTGTGTGCGCCGGGGGGCAATCCCCTCCAGATTAGCTGAGAATCTGAATTAATGAGGGAGGATTAAGGTGACAGGTGGTTTCAATGTGTTTGCAAGCCATCGCGCCGTAAGTAAGGGAGCCTGCTCTGAGTCAACACATGCGATGTTCTGTCTTGTCGTGTTATTCTTGCTGAATACTTTTCAGAGAAATAAAAGGACGGGGTTGTTCATACTGACGGGATACGCTGCGTCAATGTGCGTCATCGCAATGAAAACAATGCTAATACACTGATTCAGTGGTTTGCGTGGCTACAGCTGGGGGGGAACGAATGGTGTACATACATGCATTAAACACATATACACAAACATAACACATACTTTGAGGGCTTTCTGCGCTGGCTCACTGGAGCCGATGATAATGAGGCCTGGTCCTCCCATGCTGCAGAAACTCTTCAGGTGCAGACCTTCCAGCACGGGCACAGTGGAGACAGCATAGTCCTGTGAAATGATGAAGACAGGGCTCAAAAAATCCTCCTTTGTCAGTGACAATGCTTCACAGTCCTTCAAATTACAATGAGCTACAGCTTCTCAGAGTACTGTGTGGCATTTAAATGGACAGAAACAATAGAAATGTCTGCGAGATAATGGCATCTGAGACACTATCTCTGGCTGCAGAATGTCTGCGTAGTAAATCTTGTTATTAGAAGTGTTACACTGCATATAAAACTGAATTAACTGCAATTGATTAAAGGCGTTTCCTGGAAACTAAATCCTACATTTCTCTAGGGTGGAAGTAGCTCCTGTTAAATTCACAGTACAGCTCTCTCTCAGTCAATACATAGAAAGTTTGATGTATTTCAGTATGGTATTTTAGTTTGGGGTAATGGGTGCTCCTTCCTACAGTGGGGTGAAGAAGGTTTCCCTGTCTGGAAGATGACCTCCATCCTGAAAGGCCAGACTTTGTCACCATTATAGTGACAATCCAGCTGACTAGACCGGGACATTCTAGGCCACACATCCACATTGGTTGGTGCACCAACCAATGTGGATGTTGGCTGCACTGTAGGAGTGTGGACCTGAACTCTTCCAGCATCCACCCACCTCACCTGATTTTCCACCCTCTTCCCAAACATGAACATCAGTGGTTGCCATGTTGACGGAGAGGGTTTACAACAACACTGCCTCACATTCTGCTTGAAACTCTGCTGCCTGAAAATCCAGGACTTAATGTTGTCCTGTAACTACCATCTATTTCCTCATAATAAGGATCCACCTGAGAAAATATTTTTTTTCTCAGAATCTGTGTTCAACTAGCAAACTGTATCCATATATAAAGTTTCTTTTCTGCAGAATGAGATCATATGTGTAGACCTGTATAGTGTGTAGGCAGTTGATTTTGGACTCGACCCTTCATTAAAACATCGGTTGAAAGCTGCCGTCTTTAGAATTAGAGCCTGAAGTTCATATCTGAAGAATTACAGCAAGCCCCTTCAAAACAAATGTTATTCTAGCAGTGCCTTTATTTAGACTTTCAGAGGAATTTCCTACTTAAAATGTGATTGATTGAACATTTGATGCAAGGACTCAATCTTTTCTGACAGCGTAAAGTCTTCAGAGAATGAACAAAGTCAGACTTTGGCCCTACTGAGATGTGTAAACTTAGCAGCTATAATTTGAATTATGATAGGATGTGAGACTTTAAGCTTATTTTCCTTCCTGAATCTAT
>JAVQJX010056557.1:0-10859 GCA_036025115.1 Ambassis agassizii
GTTTTTCTAGTTTTGACTTAGACCTCCAAACTATTTAATAATAATAATAATAATAATAATAATAATAATAATACATTTTAATTAAAGGTGCCTTATTGGAGCTGACGGACACCCCACAGTAAACAAACACACAAAATAAAAACACTAAAAGAAAGACACAAGTCAGATCTAGCTGCATAAACAGAAGAACTGTTTCCCTGCAGTAGTGTGAGTGCTCTCTGTGCTTGCAGGTGAACTGGTGGGCCATCAGGACTTGGTGTCTGGCTTCTCCTTCTGTCAGCATGCGGGTCAGAGTCACATCTGCGTCAGCTCCTCCAGCGACGGCAGCATCCGTTTCTGGGACTCGGACAGCAGGACTCTGTTAAAGGAGCACGCGGCTCATCAGGTGAGTTGTCTGCGTTCACAAACAGACGACGTGAGCAGGAGGTCAGTGAAGCTGTGTTGTTTCTACAGAACCCCGTCTCGGCGGTGCACTGGTCCCCCGCCGATAAGAACCTGGTGGTGTCCGGGGACGAGAAAGGCATCGTGGTGTGTCACTGGTACCACACGGGGGACACGGCCAGCTTCTTCCCCGAGCCCAGGACGGTCTTCTGCCTCTCCTGCTCCCCTCACACCTGGAACTACGTGGCTGTCGGGTAAGAACGGCATCACAACGGCCCACAACCGGACTTTGTGTTCATAGTCTGAACATGTAACTCTGTCACAGGTACAAAGACGGCATGATCGTACTGATCGACGTGTGCAGGAAAGGCGAGGTGCTGCATCGTCTCCGTGGACACGATGACGAGATCCACTCGCTGGCGTGGTCACCGCTGGCCTCTGAGGGCTCCCTCAGCCCCCGACCTGAGGACGGCGGAGGTAGCACTGACTTTTAATGCATGATTATGTGTCACAGAGGAAACATTCTGAGAGGAGGTGTTTTACGTTTCATGCTGCAGCGACCAACGGAGTGTCTGCAGGAGAGGAGAGCGGCTGCTATCTCGCATCAGGAAGCAAAGACCAGACTGTGAGGATCTGGAGCACAGCGAAGGCCAAAGGTGAGCTCAGACATGTGACACCTGGCATATCGCGCAGTTTTCAAGAAAAAAAATGCAAAACAAAACTTCTGGAGAAGAGTTTTGTCTCTTCCTGTTGCCCAGTAAACACACAGAGTTGCCTGTTTGATCCTCTCTGTAGGTGTGATGACGCTGAAGCTGCCATATCTGAAGAAAAGAGGCTCTGCTGTTGACCCTGCGGTCAAAGAGAGACTCTGGCTCAATGTCCACTGGCCCAAAGGACGACCCACTCAACTCGTGTCCAGTTGCTTCAGGTACACATGCAAAACAACTTAATTTAGCTACTAGCATGCTCATGCCAATTATGATGTGTGTGCATCCTCAGTGGTGAGCTGGTGATGTGGGACTTGACCAAGACGGGGAAGCAGAGGTGGACTCTGTTCGGCTCGTCCGCTGAGGGTCTGAACCACAGCAGGATCGTCTTCAACACCAGCTCAGTTCAGCTGCAGGACGGCAGAGAGCTGCTGGTCAGCACCTCCATGGACAGAGAGGTGGGATCAGTTTTTTTCTCATGTGACTGCTGGTAATGTGTGAGCCAATCCAATCATGGCTTCCCAAGTTTGTGTAAGAGTCCAGAATGTTTTGAGTCTTTTACAAAATGTTGATATTGTATTGTTTTTTTTCTGTATTTTCTCAGATTAAATGCTGGGACCTGGCCTCTCTGGACTGCTGCCGGACTCTGCCCACGCTGGGCGGTTTCGTCTACGCGCTGACCTTCTCCCCTGTGGGAACGGGATGCTTGGCGCTGGGCGTCGGTGACAACATGATCCGCGTTTGGAACACGCTGACCACTCAGAACCCGTACGACATCCGGACCTTCTGGCAGGGCATCAAGGCCAAAGTCACAGCGGTGAGAAATGAAGGCGCCGACGTTTCATTTTAAAGTCTGAGAGGGAAAAAATAAACACAAAGAAAAGCATGAGATTTCTCTGCTGTCTGATAAGAACACAGCATCCTTTAAACTTCCATCATGTCTCAGGATGATGATGAGTGTAGATAAATTATGTGTCACCTCAAGATAAGCTGCATAAAAATCATCTCTTTGTTCTCTGTAGCTGTCGTGGCACCCGCAGAAAGAAGGATCTTTGTCTTTTGGAACAGATGACGGTAAAGTCGGGATCTATGACGTCTTCTCCAACAAGTAAGATCTGTTTACATTTATTTAATCCCATTGCAGCTCCTCAGGCTCCGTCTTTGTTCCTCTGTTCAGATCACTTCATTAGCACACAATGCTAACAAGAATCAGTGGGGTTTTTGTAGATTTGAGTGGGATTTGCAGGGTTCAATCAGACAGACAAACATGTGACGTAAGCAGAACATCAAGCAGCATCAACGAAAACTAAAACATGTGCTGTTGAATGTTCACTTTCCACCTTTGCCTGTGACCTGCTTTCACTTTGACTTTGCAGACTTGTCTAAAAACTTTCTTTGTTGTCGGAGCCGTGTGGATTCCTCCCACAGTCCCCGGAGACGCTGTTTTCCTGCACGTCATCTGTCCCTGACTGGGCGTTTGTTCTGCTTCATCTCTTCGCAGGCCTCCGCAGATATCGAGCTCCTATCACAGAAAAACAGTGTACACATTGGCCTGGGGACCCCCAGTCCCCCCGATGTCATTTGGTAAGTTCCTAATGAACTCTTAGCAACTGCTGCTGTTTGCTCTGAACGCTCTGACCTAGCAAAAACTCTGGCAGCAGGATGCCTAAAAGCAGCAAGTCAGCGAAAAAAAGGCCCAAACATCTCCACACGGCCTTTTGTAATCGACTCTGTAATTGAATGAGCTGAGAAAACACTTACACCTCACCTCCCTCCACTCAAGCCGCTCGCGGGGAAATCAAAACATGGGAAGTTAATTTTGCCAGCTGTCGGCTGATGACATTTTGATTAGCGTATCACTCACCCAGCTTTGAAGCTGTAATTGTTGCCGTGCCAACAATCTGCTGATGGCTCCTAAAGCAACAAAACGAGCTGCTAATTTGTTTACCTGCAGCATTAGTGCTCAGGTTGTGGAGCTCTGATTGGCTCTGATGGTCAGAGGTGTGCAGAGTAAATGAAGAGCAGCTGCCTCCTCTTCCTCACAGCACTCCATTCAGACTCCCTTCTGCAGTGTGACGCAGCTTTGTGTTTATGTGCAGGTGCAGCAGGAGGGAAGCAGTGCTACAGCCTGTACAGCTGCGCCGGCGAAGGCGTCATCCTGCAGCACGACCCGGCGAAGCTGAGCGGAGACGCCACGGACATCGACAAGCTCATCAGAGACACCAACAACATCAAGGTGGGACAGCCCAGCCAGCCGGAAACTGCACTCCTCAGCACCACTAATGAACCATGATTGACTGACACATGAGCAGCAGTCACATGACCAAAAACATGTCTGATCTGCATACATGTAACATAACGTAAAAAACAAACATGACCGCTGCACCCATGTTCTCCACATCAGTCTGTCTGATCTGAATGTGTTGTGAAGGTGAGCTCTGCTTCCCCACAGCACAAGCTGTCCCCGCACACCGACCTCAGCTGGAAGCCAGATGGGAAAGTTGTCGCCATTGGCAACGAGGACGGGTGAGTGAACGTCCGGGCACGACCCATCTCATAGCACGCTGGCACCCTGTGGGAGTCCACAGAGGGACCAACTGTCCGCTGACACTGTCCTCTGATTAATGAATCTGTGTTGCAGGCTGTTATCTGGGTCACTGTGTGACTTCATGACTGACTGTAAACAGCCAGACAAAACACAGCCGTTTAGCCTCTGTTGGCAAAGGTACGCTCTGAGGCTGTGTTCTCCTCCTCCAGGTGTATTGATGTGTATCAGGCTCCCACTCTGAAGCTGCTGTGCACCATCCAGCAGCACCACAAGATCATCAACACGCTGCGCTGGCATCACGACCACAGCTCTCCGCCCGAGCTGCACGGCCTGCTGGCCTCAGGCTCCAGCAACGCCATCGTCTACGTGCACGATCTGCACGCCGTGATAGGTGGGAGGAGAAGCTAGTGAAGCTAGCTTGTTAGCAGCTTTTCATACAGTTGATGATAGAGAGAGAGAGCAGAGCATGCTGGGAAAGGTGTGACTGTGTCTGCTTTCGTGTAGAGAATCCTCCGGAGAGCCCCGTGGTGCTGACGGAGCCGTACCGCAGGCTGTGTGGACACACCGCTAAAATCACCGGCATGGCCTGGAGTCCACACCACCCCGCCCGGCTGGTCACCGCCTCATACGACGGCACTGCTCAGGTCTGTACCACACAGCTCGCCTCACACGCCAATAACCATGACAACCAGTAGCTAAGTGCACCGCTGTGGTTCAGGTCTGGGACGTCCTGGAGGAGGCGGCTGTCTCTAACTACCGCGGTCACCTCGGTTACCTCCTGTGTGTGGACTGGTCGCCCGTCGATCCAGATGTGATTTGGACTGGAGGAAAAGACTTCACAGTGCAGGAATGGAACCTCACCAAGCAAGAGTTCACAAAGCCGCCTAAAGGTCTGCTGAAGCCCGCCGGATCACTGAGCTGCTCTTCACTGTGATGTTTACACATTTATCCTCTCAGGGAAGAAGTCAGTGGACCTGAAGGAGAAGATGAAGACCAATCCGAAACAGCAGAAGAAGAAGAACAAGAAGGCGTCCGGAGCTGGAGGAGCTGCGCCGACACCACCGCCAGAGACCAACGGAGACGCCGTTACAGGAGGAGAGAAGGCGGCGGCGGGGCCGCAGCTGTCAGCTGGAGACGAGGACGATGAAGTCAGCTCAACAAACAGCTCTGTGCCTCCAGCAGGTAGTGACGTGAAAAAAACACACCTTCAAACAAGTCTGCTGCTTTTTCTATCCACAAATTGTTTTTCTTTCAGCCACTTTTGAGACGCAAAGAAAACCTGCTGCAGCCGCGAAGCCCAAAGACAAAGCGGGTACGTACGAGGAAAACGTTCAGTGGTTTGAGTGTTTCTGTGTGTGAACGTTACTGTTCGTCTGCAGACCTGCTGAAGAAGAAGAAACCTCGCTCCATGCTGCCCATCAGTACGTCCATGGACCACCGGCCCAAAGAGGAGCTGCTGCAGGACTGCATCACTCTGGCCTCTGTCACACACAACCACAGTGAGACATCATAGTCACCATAGCAACGACTAGTGGACATTTTCACATCAGTTTCAGTGAGATGTCACATCTTTTGTGTGTTTGGATTGCAGCGCCCCCTGCAGGCTGTGTCCCAGGCCGGGGAGAGCACGTCCATCTGGGCCTGTTCTCTGACAGATCAGCTCTGCACCGCATGTTTGAGGAAGAAGGTGTGTGTGTTTGTTTGTTTGTTTGTTTGTTTGCTTTTTCCTCTCAGCCCAGAGGAGAGGAGCATCGTGCTGTATGTCATGAAATTTGTTTTGTTTTTTTCAGAGGAGGCTCACGTGGAGGCGGGTCATTACGACTCTGTTGTGTACCTGCGGCTGTGGAGCGGAGACCTGGTGGGGGCGCTGCAGCTCGCCACAGAGAGAGGAGAGCTGAGCGACCACCTGCTGTCCCTCACCCCCTCCGGTGAAGACCTGCTCACTGAGTTATGCTGATGAAAAGCTGAGCATGTGGTTTGTTTACATCTTCGTTTGCTTGCTCCTCCAGCCGGGTTCGAGGTGTGGAGCCGGACTGTGGAGGCCTACGTCAAACAGCTGTGCCTGCAGGAGCAGTACCTGAAGGCGGCGTCCCACCTGCTGTCACTCAACAAAGTCTACGAGGCCGTGGACCTGCTGCGCTCTCACAGGCTCTACAGGTTCGTGATCCTCAGTCCTGGTTTTCAGTGATGTCTCTCTGCAGGTGACTAACAGACCTGTCTGTGTTTGACGTCAGGGAGGCCATCGCTTTGGTCAAATCCCGGCTGCCTGCAGAGGAGCCGGTCCTGAAGGAGCTGTACACGTGTTGGGCCGCCGTGCTGGAGAAAGACGGACACTTCTCTGCTGCTGCTAAATGGTCTGAGCCACGCAGATGTTCGTCTTTGTGTCAAAATGTTTATTTAATAATCTGTTTTTAACTTTATCTTCCAGCTACCTTGCTGCTGGAGCCAGTTTTGATGCAGCCAAAGTCATCGCCAGGAAGAACGACGTCCCCTCGCTGAGGACAGCGGCCACTTTGGCGAGGATCTCCGGAGAGGCGGATCTGGCTCAGTCTCTGGCGCTGCGCTGTGGTAAAGACCTGGCTGCTGCTCAGGACTGGGTGGGAGCGCAGGAGGTGCTGAGCTGCCAGGACGGCCTGCTGGTCAGTATCAGGTTTTAAAAATCAATGAATCAAACAGATAAAGCTGATCGGCGCCCTCTGCAGGTCCACAGGCTGCACCTGTGTGTTGCCGAGCTGCTGGGCGCCATGCTGGACGACTGTGACGTCTCCTCTCCGGCGTCCTGCGTCTCCAGTCATCCGTGGGCGTCAGCGGGGGAATTTCACATCCAGGACCGAGTGCGGGACGTGTGGAAGGAGCAGTTCGGTGTTTCACAAACGGCAGACGAACATCACAGCGCCGCGGTTCTGCTGCAGGAGCTGCGGTCTGTGGAGAGTCCCACGCCCAGCGCCAACATTCCCCTCAGACAGGTACGGCCTGCAGATAAGGGGTTGAATGGTGCATAAAGAGTTAATGTGTGTCTGTGGCTTTAGGTGTTACTGTACTCGTCCCTCCACCTGACCCGCGCCGTGCTCGGCTGGTTGCTGGACAATGACGGGCTGCTGCTGAAGGAGCTGTGGCAAGCGGCGGCTCGGCTGTGGGACGCCGGACACCTGAGCGTCTCTGCGGAGCTCTGCAGGCGGCTGTTCCCAGACGGTACGTCCAACTGTCCCATCAGAGGCTGAATGAAAAGCCACTTGAACCCTGGAGATTTTTGTTGGAATGGATTTGGTGACACCATGTGGTGATGGGTGGTGTTGCAACTTGTAGTTTGATTCTTCTTCTCTGACTTTTTCTTCCTCTCCCCGTCAGGTGACATCAGTGTATTTTCCAGGAAACATCCCAAAACTCTTCATCTAACAGAAGAAGAA
This sequence comes from Ambassis agassizii, assembly GCA_036025115.1. NCBI lineage: Eukaryota > Metazoa > Chordata > Actinopteri > Ambassidae > Ambassis > Ambassis agassizii. The sequence continues at coordinate 7,044 of JAVQJX010056557.1, forward strand.
GACAAAGCTGCAGCCGGCAGTCTGCAGGCTCTCGTCTTTTACCACCGTCTGTATGAACACTGGTGGAGGACCTCTGACAGACTGTCCCTCCCAGCGGCTGATGAGGTGAACGGAGGGCTCTCAGAGTCTCCGAGCAGCTTTGATAAACTGGATTTCGATGCGTCGCTGCTGCTGTCGGAGCCTCACGCCGCCGCTCAGGCCACGCAGAGGTCGGTGAAGGAGATGCAGGAGCGTTTGGCCTTCATGGTGATGCAGCACAGCCGAGCTCAGCCTGATGCAGCAGCTGATGCTGAACCAGGGTGAGGGGCCGTCACCGTGACGATTAGCATGTTGCTCTTAAATGTTTTTAAAAAGTATTTTTCCTCCTCAGCTCGGAGGACCAGGAGACCTTCCTGTCTTTGTCCAGCAAGATGTCCAACTGCCAGAAAACACTGTTAGACCTGCCTAACAGCATCAAGGTAGAACTGTCAGCTCGTGCAGCTCATGTCTACACCTCCTCCTCCTCCTTCTGGACTCGCCTCCACCTGTCTCTCTGTCTTCCAGATGTATCCTCATCCAGATGTTGTTGAATGCTGCCTGGTTCTCCTTCACCTCAGCCGGTCCTCACCGTCTCCCTCAGACTCACTTCAACAACAGGCCAAAGATCTGCTGCGGAAATACGGGACCGCTCCTTCCTTCCAGAAAGCCTCCCGACGATTCCTCAGCTGATTCTTATGACTGACGGAAGCACTTGAGCTGTACAGATATTTGTTAAATAAAGAACATTCTTACAAAGATGCTGCCACGTTTCAATGAATCTAATACTAACTTTAAAGGGACAGTTCACCTCATTTATGTCTGAACGTCCACACTCACTCCCTCATTGCATCTTGAATGAATAAGGTGATGCTTGTCACACCTGTGGACAATTTTATAATTACAATCAGCAGCACCTGGACGTCTTGTTCCAGAGGAGTTCATACAACAGTGATTCTGGAAACTAAAAGCAAATATATTTTACATTTTTGTAGCGTTTTCAATGAGTGAAGTCACTTTACAGCATCCTCTGTTTTAAAATACTTTAGTTTACAGTAAAGGAGGACTTCCTGTTATCTAACCTGATCCAAATTCTAAAAACTCTGATCCGTCCAGTGTTTACTGTCTTATCTGTTCACATACACTTAGGTCTGCAGCCTGTATAATACAATAATCTCTAACCTGCCTGTTTGTTCCCCTCACTCTTCTTCTCCGTCCCAGTTCCTTCTACCATCCACTGGTTGCTCTGCATTTAGGCTACAGACAGATCTGACTGTAAAAGAAGTGAAAATGTTTGATTCAGAGGTGAACTAACCCTTTAAAGATGAGGCATTTTACTTTTAAAGAAAGGATCCAATGCTTAATGTTAACATTGAAAATACAAAACAATTTAATATACAACTGTTTAAAACAACGTCGAATGTAAAAACAACAGTAACCACAACATGTGTAAACCTGACTGTGGACAGTTTGGTTGGTTTTTGGTGGATGTACAGAACACATGCGTCCACTGTTAAAAGCTTCTCAACGTGGAAAAGAGCTAAAACATTTTTATTTTCATCAAAATTATACATTTTAATTTACAGGCCCCTTCCAGCATTTAACTTAAAAAAAAAAAAGAAGAAGAAATGAAATCCCTGCAACAAAGAGGTGAGTCCCGCTGATGAAGATGAGGAGGGTGGACTGGCCTAAAAAGTCACAGTATGATACAGGAGCTGGTCCCATGCTGTAAAGAAGGAAGGGCGTCACTGATGCTGTACAAAGAAATGCTTTTTTCTTTTTTTTTTAAAAAAAAAGGTGTGGTGAATAAATGGCCGGTAAAAAGCGACTAAAAAGAAACGAGTGAGCCAGTGGAGGGTCCGCTGTCACTGCGAGTCCATGTTAGAGTCACCCAAGGGGGGGGGCCTTAAACAAAGTCCATTTCAGGGACGTCGGAGGGAGGTGGGGTGTCTGCTGGTTGGGTTTTTTTTTTTAAAACAAGTGCGCATTTCCACTTGAAGAGTCGCTCAGTCCATCAGTGCTTGTTGTTGGTCTCTTCTTGGCCCGAGCTGGAGATGCCGTTCTGTGGTTGGCTGGAGCCTGAGCCCAGGCCGTACAATCTCCCACAATACTTTGCATCGTCAATGTTGTCTTCAAAGAAAAGCTGAAGGTAAAAGAAAAGGCTCCAATCAGATGGTAGGTTCTCTTAACTTTAAACGACGCACAGCAGAGAACAGAAGTGTACCTCTTTCATCCTGAAGAAAGCCATGCCTGTGAGCAGCGAGTCTGATCCAGCCTGATGTTGCCGCCCGATCCTCTTCAGCTCCAACTGGTCGGCCACTTCCTGCAGTCCTCCCTGCACAGACACACAACAGTCATTCATCTCCAGCTCATCTGATACTGTGCACAACTAAAGTTACGCATACCTTTAGATTCTTGCAGCTCTTCATTAAGTACTTAACATCGTAGATCGCAGGAAAAAACAGGTTGAGGATCTGAAAGAAGTCTGGCTCCTCCTCAGGAAGCCTCGCATCCGTTAGAAGCTTCACCAGGTAGCCGAAGTCGTAGCCACTGAAAGAGCAGAGGAGGATTCAGCTGAGGGATCAGTGAGAAAAACTTTAAAGGGTCCCTTCAGATTAAAAACTGACCTGTGGAAGGAGAGCCACTTAACGTTTTCACACAGCACCAGACCAGATGTCATGAGCAGCTCGGCAAAGTAGAGCGTGTCGATTCCCTCTTCTTCGTGTTTTTTAAACTGGAGGCCGGAGTTCTGGAGCAGGTCTATGGAGTCCTGTGAGTACATGTCTTCTCTGTGAGGAGGAGAAGGACAATAGACAGGTCAGTGAAATATTTTTGAGAGCCAGAGAAAGTCCAGAGTCCACCTACGTGAGGTTGAATTTGAAGTTGAACTGCCACGTCGTCGTGCCGGGTGGATAGTCTCCGTCCTCATTCATGAATGTGAGGCCGAGCTGGATGATTTTCAGGAGGTCGACGTTACACCTCAGCAGCTGGTACTGGTAGTCCACGGTGCTGCGGAACTCGCCGATTGGTCGGACCACCACTCCAGGAAATTCTGTGTCCTGGTTTTCAAAGAAAAAACTAATTCAGAAACAAACAAACAAACAAAAAAAACAAACATCAAACACTTCTAAAAACAACACTCCCTCTCTTACCATAGCAACGTAATTATAGCTTTGAATAATTTGCCGGATCGTCCTCATTTCTTCCTCCACATTGCTCGCCCAGACCTCACAGATAATCTGACTGGAGTCTGTAAGTGCAGCTGGCATGTTGGCAGGTCAGGTGAAGAGCTAAAGCCCTAACAATCCTGCAGCACTCGTGAAAGAAGGGGCGATGGGATGCAGTGTGATGAAAAACAAACAACAGTTCTGCAAGACAACAACAACAAAAAACAGGGTTTTTTTTATTACCACAACTTGTGAGACTTCATTGAATGAAAAAATTTACATTGAATTTCCTTATGGGATTAATAAAGCATTTTTCATTTCATTCAAAGTATTACTGTAACATTTAGACACAATACAACAAAAACATTTCAAATGCTGGATTAAATTACAACAAATGGTGATCCACATCACATCTTTCAGCACAGATATTACAGACTTCCATGCCTGTATCTTTATTTCTGAGTCCAGACAGTTTCCATATGTATGTTTTGATTCTGATATTGTAGATTATTAATCTATTACTTACTTATTCAACATTTAAAACTCCAAAAGCTAAAGTTTTTTTCTCATCAGTTGCTTTTTTTTACAACATTAATAAACGTGTGAAAAGTTCACGTTTTCATGCAAAAAATAA
>JAVQJX010056619.1:0-11318 GCA_036025115.1 Ambassis agassizii
CCCCCCCCCCCCCCCCCCCCCCCCCCCCCCCCACAGGATCTCAGGTGAACACACCTGACCAGAGCCCAGCTTTGAGTAACCATAAACGGCAGTCTGAAACCATAAATCAGACTGACACACCTCGACAATTTCTCTGAAAGGATGGAGAATAATCGAAGCTGTGGAACCAGTAGTGTGTCAGTGAGGCAAGAGGATTAGACACAAAGGGGTTAACATGGAAATCTGAGAGCATATAATGAAAAATAAGTAGAGAGGGTCTGGGAATGATGTAGAGAAATCAACATTTTTACGTGCAGAGAAAGAGGTACAGTGAAAGGGAGAGCTCCAAAACCTGCTTCTTTCCTGTGCCCATTACTGAAGAATGCTGAAAAGACAATCGGAATGCTGACTTGTTATCACCTGCAGCATTATTTGTTCCCATTAAACCACACTTATCACCTTTTAAATGAAGCCTTTTAGCTAAATGGCTTCTCTAAGAATGGCACTTTGTGCAATGTGGCCTTAGACGAGAATTCCCAAGGCGGGCCGCAAGCTTTGGCCAGAACCCCAAGCCAAGGGGACTGGCTTTGTGGAGGGGTTTTGGGGAGGGAAGTGAAATTGCTTTGATTGGCCCAGCTGTTACTGTAGCTTTGAAAGCACAGGCCTTTTCTCCTGGATTTTATTTAATCGTTCCTGGGTCCTTATCTCGAACATGCATTCCCCCGAGAGGGCTCTGAGCTTTCTCACGGCAAGCAAGAGGTAGACAAACTCAGAGTGTTCCTCTGCCACAAAAGAAGGTATGTTTCCATCCACCTGTTTATGCACATTTAAAAAAAAATGATATTAAGTGGAAACGGGAATCTGCAGAGTAACACTGCAAGGTCTGTGAGCTGGTAAACAAAACATGATGACAGTCCTGTTGTTGCTGCTGCAGTCTGTAAGGGCTCGAGGCAAAAATTCATGACCCATGTTTACCTCCATAACAGTGCCCAAAACCAAACACTCCTATTAGCCATCTTAATAAGGAAACTGCCAGTGCACCATGCACTCAACTAGGTCACAGCAAGTACAGTTGCCAGGACACACAAGCCTGCTCTGCTACCCATGTTAATGTAAATAAAACTAAACAAACAACATGAAGTGATGCTAATGGTGTTTTCTCCCCCACAGTTACGGTCTACTACTGTCGTTGCAATCTTTGTACTCTGCTGTAGTTTAAAGTCTGACAGGCCTCATGGTCCACTGCCTAGCTTGCTTTGCCTGCTGGCACCTCTGCCTCACCAGAAGAAGCAAAGGATAAAGAATTCACACACACACACACACACACACACACACACACACAGATATATCATCAGTGGCACAGAGCCACAGTGGCATCCTCACACAGTCCATGTTAGTTCAATTGTGGACTCTAAAATGGCAGGTAGTTGTGAGTGCACGTGCATGGTTGTGTTAGCCGTGCAACAGACTGAGACCCTGTCCAGGATGTACACCAGCTTCACACACAGTAACAGCTGGGTTAAGACTCCAACCTCCCTGTGAAAGATGGTTATGTTGACCCCCACATGATCTCTGCTTTCTTTCAGGTACCACGTCCTCGTCTCCAAGTATGGCCAGCTGGCTCCGCTGGCAGAGATAGACCTGACCCCCCGCTGCACCACTGTGGACGTCCGCTGGGGCGAGAGGGTGGAGCCCGTCAGCCTGCGCCTGGAGCAGACGGTGGGCGACTTGAAGAAGCAGCTCCGGGCTCTATTACAGCTGCCCACCAACGGGATCAGGCTCTTCTACATCAACAGGGAAATGTGTTCAGTCCTGGGACCTGAGGAGCTGAAGTGTGGCTGCAGAGCTCTGCATTCCTACAGCATCCGAGACGGAGACGAGATCCTGGTCGTGCCCAAAGTGAAGAGCCGCTGCAGCTCCTCAGATCTCTGAGTGTGAAGGTTCTCTTGGGTGATTTGGACTGGGGAAGAATTTTAAGAGAATGGACACTTAAAGGATACTAAGCTTTAACTTGAGCCTTTTTAGTTTAAAAAGGATATTTTTCAGTCATGAATGTAAAGAAGTGTGATGTCTGACATTTTTATGAAAGGGGGTTTTCTTATGCTAATTCACAGCTCAGATTTGTGGAGAGCAGTACGTTTACCTCACCATTTGAAGCTTTGGCCAAGTTTAAAGTGAACATCTGACTCTTTAGCATTAAACATATGAAATGCAAAAAATTTAAAAGGTCCCCTTCAAAATTTAATTTAGGGAGTTGTTTGATGAGGGCATTGAATAGAGAGGAAGCCAGGAATCAAACCACATGCTCCCTAATTACCCAGCTAATGTCCAACATACTGAACAAATTTATGCAATAATGTGTTTGCACATTGCTCCACTTTAATGATGATCGTAACTTGAGGACAAGTTGCATGTTTCTATCTTAGACTGCAGTTTACATTTCAAAAAAATCCAGTAAAAATGATCCTTTTAAGGCAAAAACAGCTGCTGGTATTATTGCCAATGGATCACAGAATGCACAGTGACTTTAATATGTAAAAAAAAAAAAATTAACAAATGGATTAGAAACCTCCCTTTTGACAAAAAAAGAAATCATGCACAAGTTCAGAAATATATCAAAAGTATCGTGCTGAGCTTTGGGTGTCTCCTCTGCTGCTCTTCAGTGTTTTCTCCATGTGATTATTATAAAGCGAGTCAAAGTAGTGGAGTTTAAAGAAAAAGAAAATTAATCCTCCAATTTCTAGATCTTGCCAAGTGTGTGTGTGTTAGGTACTGTCTACATTTCCTCACAATTAGCTTTCCTGTGGTAATGATTTTTGAAAGACTCTCAAAGAGGCTCTATTTTTCTAACCATTTATTTAAGTAGAGTAGATGTGCTGATGAGAATGTTCCAAAATCTTTGCCTACTTTCTTCCTGTTACCCAGATCAGACCTGTTTTTTTTTTTTTTACTTGAGTCTCGTTAAATATCCTGAGATAACCCCGGAGCCGATGCATAAATGCCATGTGTTTGGGGATAGCATAGAGCACACGGCCGCTGCTCAGTCAGGACGGCCTGGCAGAAAGACGAGACAAGTCCGAGGTGAGCTTGGGTCTGGGACAGAGAAGAGAAGGAGTGTTGAAGATCGAGTTACGGCAGGTCTTCTGGCTGTCCAGCTCCATGAATGGAGCGGCTCTCTCTCTCTCTCTCCGAGGCAGAGGCAGCTGAGAAACGTTGAGGCCCTGCCTGTATAGTAACCACACACCAACTGCTGTGTCATGGAGACTTCCGCTGCATTGAGGTTCACCCAACAGGCTCTCGGCCCTCACCCGTTCACCTCAATCTCCCCTTCACATCCGTCTCACAGACCTGACACTTCTGTCTGCAGTTTCACCGAACGGGAGGTTGTGAACTTTCCCATTGGCTCGCACCAGTGACTACTGTTCCAAAATGGGCACATTAACACCTACTAGCAATTAACAGCTCTCTGCCAGAGCAGGAATTTACATAACCAGGACATTTAAGAGAGACTTGAACCAACCAGGAAGTCGGAAAGAGTTTGCAAAAGCGCAGGCACTTTAAAGACGTGCATCATCACCATTGACCTAAGCCAGCTGTTCCTCACAGGTCACCTTAAAGCTGGACTGTCATGTAAGATACAACAATCCAGCTGCCTTAAAGGTGCAGTTACAACCTTTAAAAAGGTAGCAGTGACGCCAAGTGTAATGTGCCATACTTAGAACAACTCGTTAATGTGCGTCTTCAGACTGACTGTCCCAGTTCAAAGGCTCCTTCAAATGTGTCTGATAGTGAGAGGTGTCTCTGTCACACCACAATACAGGCTGAGATTCATCATGTGCTGCTGCCTGTTGGGTTCTTACAGCAGACTCTTTAACAACTGAAGAGTACATTTTGTCAGTTTAGCAACAGGAAATCCAGATCCTCCAAACTGGGACACGTGTACAAAAATCTAGCCAATGCTCAGCCGCTTTGGACTCCACAGGAAGTGAATATGTGGCTATTTGTTTTTATTTTTCTTAGTATTTACAAGACCATGAGGTTTAAGTTTATACACTGATAGTGAGGGATAAAAATACACATTTTAATGATTATATTTCAAAATTGAGTTGTTGTTTTTTTTATTGCTCTGTTGGTTGTGTGATGTACCCTCATTTATACCACATCTTCTTCTTATCCTGATCAGTACAGACACAAAACACTTACTTACTGTTTGTTGTAGTTGTCCTTGTTGCCTGAAGGTTCATGGGACCTCCCGAAGGAGTCTTGATGAACACAGTATTTCAAAAGGTGGCAGAGACCAGCGAGGAAAAAGCTGTGACGTTATCTTTCTGATCAAAGTCTTGCTGTGAAAAGAGTTTACAGTTAACTGAAGACTTTACTTTATAGGACTTATTGCAGTATTGCATGTTGAACATCGTTGGCACAAAGTTTGGTGCTACATTTTACTTTGGAGATGCAACAAAGCGCGTCAGTTACTTTGTGAGGTCATCTCATGTCATGTGACCCGTGCAGAGAGGACTGTGGGCCCAAAGAGCCAGAAAAACGCAGATGCTGCAGGTTTTCTGGTGGACTATCTGAATTCAAGAGGAACATATTTGTAGAGCTGTGCAAGTTTCATGTTTGGAGACGCAGGCGTTACAGCTGCAAGGAGAAAATGTTGAAATCGAGCACATTAATACCTTTAAATGGGGTTTAACTCTGTGAATGAAAATGTGCTGAGGTGCCATCATTTGCTTGCTTTGTGTAGTGGATAACTGGAGATTGCTTTTGTTTTCTTGACTTGCGTTAAACTATATTGTGATGACTGGTTCGGTGGGATGAAGCTTTTTTTGTTGTCTTGGATTGGACTGGGGGATTTTTTTTCTGTGTTTGAGATTTCAGGGAAACGATGTGGGCATTTGTGATTTGTGCTTCTGTCACCTTCTCTCCATCAGTAACACCAAATACAAAGAATTTATTTACAGATTTCTATATAAAAAGGGATAATCTGTACTTCAGTTGTGCTGGTTTAAAAACAAAGGTGTTTAATTTATATCATGTTTTGTGTAGTTTCTGATGTGTGTATCTTGACACTTTCTGGAAATATTAATGCTCTTTCTATACCTGTACTGTATAATGGTGCTTTCCTTTCTCTTAAAGAAATAAATAATAATTATTCCAGCTTGTAGTCTTAAATTTTTAGAAGTCAAATTCTGATTATATGAAATATAAACCAAACCAAAAGTTCTGTGGCTCTGCAGTTTGTCGTGAGAACATTTTTTGAGTTTTTCTCCTTCACTTTGCTGATGCGTGAACATGTGGTGCATGAGTGTATTGGCTTTGTTCATTTGTTACTTCTGTGTGTGTTTCTTGAAATCCTCGGGTGTTGTTTCAAAGGGTGAGGCTGGAGGGAGGCTGCTGATCATAAGGCTGTATGATCCGTCTCTGGCTGTGCTGTGATGTCTGTGAATGAACCTAAAGCTGCTGTTCACAGCAACCAAGCATCTTAACACAATATGCCTTTTCACCATTAACACACTAGGATGTTAAACTATCCTCACTAATGCATCAACAGTGTTCAGTGTTTCTCTGCTATGTGCTTCAATAAGAGACTCTAACATAAAACTTTATCGGTATCAACCAGTGTCATGCAAATATGAACTGATGCTGCTCCCTGCTGTTGTCTTTCAATGCAGTCATGAAATATTTCAAATGTGTTTTGTAAAAATGAGTTTGTTTTTGTCTTTGTTGGCTGTAAATATTACAACAAAGTGTGTTCATTGTCTTACAGGAAAGATGATAGTGCTTGATAAGAGACTCAGTGGAGTCCTTGGGTTTGTGGTTATATGGCCAGTTGTTGAGATAAGCATCTGGATCTGGCATGTGTTATGACTGTGTCTATTCACATATGTATAGAGCTGCATATTCTGCAAAAAAAAACGTCAAATATTCAGATTCTGAACCATAACGGTGAATAGGCCTACATACGTGCTAACTAGACCATGTCAAGATCCTGATAGAAAAACAAGGTATGGAGTGTGACACTGCTCATGTTACAGTCAGAATGTACACGTGTTCGGTATGCACAGCTCCGTTTCGCAGACTTGGCCGTGGAGAAGATGGAATTCTGCAGATCTTTTCTCTTTCTGGCAGCAGTGTTTCAGTTGAGTTGCAAAGAGTCCATTCCATATGTGTCAGGCGGTGTTATGTTTCTGGGGCATTCCCACTTATTCGCGCCACCCCCCCTCACATACACACGTCCTCCTCTTCTTCAACCATCCAACAGCATGGCTCTAATCCTGTGCGGGATATCGATGCCACCCACCCGTCAACACAACCTCACCATCAGGACCCCCTTCTCAAGGTTTGGGAGGAAGGAAGTGGCCTTTCAGTCACAAAGATGCTCTGTGGCACAATTCAGACTGTCATATTAAAATGAATAAACCCCTCCTGACATACCTTAAATGCCTAACATCCATCACAATTTTAGGCAAAGATCTTCGCAAGGTCAACATTTTTGTGTCTTATTTAGGCATTTGTGATTCCCAGAGGATGAACCATAGTGCTCTAACATGTTGTCTAGCAGCATTGTTGAAGCTGATGGAAGGCTGGCTGCATGGTCACTGGTTAGGAGTCGAGATGTTGTGACACCTGATGGAGAGTCCTCATGTTGTCATGCACATGTTCATCGATACTGTTGGCACTCTGTGTGCAAGTTTTGACATAGTGTTTCAAACCAGATATGCTTGTACAGGTCATATTGATGGCAGCATCAATGCTAATGGCTTGGTTTTGTTCTATGAAATGTGAAATTAAAGATGGTGGTTGTTTAACATTCATCAGCTGAAGCTTGGCCATCACTTTGCGTTTGTCTTTTTATGCTATGTCGCCATTCAGCTCTAGTGTTACTATACTTGAGCATAAGGAAGCATTAGTGCCCTCAATAGCTATAGATGCAGGTGGGTATTAGGAATCAACTAATCAGTGCAATCGATATTGAGTTTGGGCACTGTAAACAAATACAGTGCATAATATTCTTGACCGATGGAGCATGATGGAGCCTTCCTCACTCATCATTGCAGTCCAGTACAAGAACATGGACGTAGTGCAAGCTGCGTCACTGAGCTCTGGAAGATGGAGGTGGGCGCATCGTATCGATCACACTTTTATGGGTAAACAGAACCTGGCTGTGCAAGTTGGTGCTCCAACTTATCCCTGATCTGCCCCATTGCATTATGAAGTGGGACTAAGGGCAGTGGTGGGTGTTGAACAGAGCCTATTGTCTGCTGAGTCACCTCAGAAGTCACTGGGGTGAGAGGGTTTGGGTTACTGGAAGGAGGTCCACCTTTGTGAATGGAAAAGGAAGTAGAGGAGGGCAGGGCAGAGCCAACTGCTGGGCATAAGGGGTTGAAATAGAGTGGCCCACTCCACGGATTAGGTGACCGCTGAACAGAGCTGACTGGGTATCCAGTCCAGGACCTTTTTTGTGAAGGTCAAGCTTGATGGATTTTGCAAAACTGGTGATGCTGGATACTTTGACCCTGTTCCCACACAATACCCTCCTGCTCCATAGAAACATGAGAGGCAGGTTATGTCTCTTGTAAACAATTATTTATTAGAGTTAAGGGAGTTGATTGGCATTTTTATGTATATTTGCCGGAGTATAATTCTATAAATCCGCAACAGCTTGGACACTCCCATTCTTCCCTTCTCACTGGGGATCAGATATCCTTCCCCTCCTACTATTCAGCAAAAGTCTTGGGTTTGGTCAAACATCATAAGAAATGTTGCTCACATTGGCACGTTTATAGAAAGATGCAGACAGCCACTGTTTGATGCCATGAAGGGATGTATCTGGTCTGCAAAGTAGGTGATAGCATCATCAAAAACACCATTCTGCATTGACCAATTCGTCTTCTTCCCATGGTCCATCTTAGTCCAACTCTCAATCAACACATGTGCAGATAAGAACAAGACATGATCCACTTCTGATACTTCCAGTCCTATTTTGGCAGTATACACCTCTGATGTCTTCAGTTCAGCTGTGTTCAGGAATTTGTGCAACAGTAGCTGTTTTGGAGGATCTAACCACATAAGCCAGGAGTCAGTCCACATACACATCAGTGAATGTTGTGTACGGACACATCAGCTCGGTTGTTCCACCGGAGGTCAACCAAGGAAACTGAGAATGGGTCATTTCTTGGCAGGACAAACTCCATCAGTCACCAAGCAGACTTGTGATACCCATCCGTGAAGCACCTTAGGAACTTTACAGCTTACAAAATATGAAAAATATGGACAAGAAGAGGTTACAGGATGCTGATTGGTCTGGAACATTACTGTTTTGGGTGCAAACCCATAGCTTAAAGCTTGTTGAAATAATTTTGTGGAGGTTTGTAATATGTAGAATTGAGCTTCTGACAATGTAGACTAACCATTGAACACAGACCCTTCTGTTCATCACAGTCTGGTCCTTTAGACACTCCCATTTTCCAAGAACTGACTGCATACTGAAGTTCCCAAAACCTATAAAAAAAGACTGTGATGAGTAAAGCTGGCACACTTCCATGTAACAGAAAGTTTGATTACTTAAGGTTTCAGTTGACCGCCCAGGTACCGAGGGGGTAAAAGAGGAGGTGTTATCATTTGCCATCATGTTTTCTGTTCCTCACAAATCGTCACTGAAGACGAAAGTAAGCACAACGAAATCCAATCAGCCCATCTTGATCTTTCCCGTTTCTCCGTCCGCGACATTTCCCAAAGCACAAACCCCTCGATCAGGAAGCTCCGTCAGCCCACTAGGTCATGTGTAACTGTTGGATTTTTTTGTCCCCCTTTGTGTGACATTCCCTTTCACAGTTTGGTTAAGAGTATGTGACCATTTACACAACAAGACGTGGGAGGTATAAAAGAAGCCTCCGCAGAGAGTCTCGGTGCTGCTTAATGGGAGCCCAGGGCCTGCCCTCCGTCCTGAAGCCTTTCACACATCTTGCTCCCTACCTCTCCAATTACATCCACTGTCCTCCAGCAACAAAGACCCAACTGACTGCCCTCTCCTTCCCAGACCCTATCAGCGTGGATCCACCTGAGATTTCCCTTCAGTATCACCCCAGCATCTATGGAAATGAAGTGTCTTGTATAACCTTGTAAATGAGGCTGCTCCTAATTAAAAAAGGGGGTACACAGAGTACCAAAGTGACTCATGTTAATTCTGTAACTCTACCTGGCACTGAGCTTGAAAAGCGAGGTTTCAGACTGTGTGTGTGTTTCTGGGTTTTGTCCATAAATGCCCCCAGAGTCAGGCTGTACTACTTTAACTGTACTGAGTGAACTCTGGCAAAGACTAAACCGCAAAACCGCAAGGCCTAATCCAAAGTCAGTAGTGACAACACCTGCCATGGATTTGTCACACAAATAAATCAAGCAGAGAGAAAAATGCAATCTTTGTTATTGTCATCAAAAAAAAGCCACTGTGCTCTCCACCAGAAATCCAACCAAAGACACATTTTATCATCATTTGGCACTTTGCTGGTGTTAACGACAGATCCTGACCATGAGAGCCTCTCTTTGTACAAACGCATTCCTCTCCTGTCGCATTTAAAAACACATCTCCAAACACTATTTCTTCTTTTGCATTTCCCCTCCATCATTTCTCTGACCTCCCCTTCTCCCTCTCTCCCTCCCTCAGATTCCTATGCTGTCCCTCCTCTTCCCACCCCCCTCCTTCCTCACCTACCTCCCCCTCTTCCCCAAACACTGATCTCAGATTAAGTTGAACACTATCCCAGGTAAAGTTTGCACCTGCTTCTTTAGGCAAAGCTCCTTCCACACAGTTTTCCAGTCTCCTCTACGGACAGTTTCAAGGGAAACCTCTGGATTGTTGTTGCTTCTGCTACAGTTGGGAGAGCTCTGTTCTATCAGGACATCCAGGTACTTCATCACTCACTTCCTACTGCCTCACTTTGCCTCCCTCCATCACTCTGTGGATGGTCCTGTGCTGGATGGGACTGTGTGTGGAGACTGCCCGGTTAGACTAGTGAGGTGCTAGATGTCCATCTTCTGAAGGCAGGTGAGATCCTTATTTATTCCTATTAAATATTGATACTGATTCTGATTGATTTTCTTCATTTGTATAAACCTTTATTGTTCATGCCAGTATTGAATACTACTTATTTTCATGTTAATGTGTCACAAAAAGTCCACATTTAACATACTTTTTAGGTTAAAAAGTTTCTGTTCTGAATTTCTTTCCATTTGTATGTATTATTTCAATTTTATCCAGCAACTGCATCTCCTTTAATGTTAGATTTACGCATATAAAGACAGAAATCTACAGGTCCTTTATTGCGATACCACAGTTTTACAGGTTTTAGTGTCTTATTTTCTGACTTTATCTTAATTACCTTTCCTTTTAAAGCCACTTAAACCCTGCCAGATAAGATGAAGCAGTCAAAAGAGCAATTGTGGTAATCTTTCTGTTGACAGCGTATGATGAGAAGCTGATGACATTGCAGTAGACCCCTCTCAGCAGTGTCTATTATCGTTGGCACACCTGAACACAATCAACAACACAATTTAACATCAGAATTCACACATGAGAGAGAAGTGTGATCTCATGTTTCTCCTGTATCAGCACACATCCAACAACCAGTTATTATCGTGACTTTCACTGATGACTGTTGCATCATCATGTCAGCGAGACACAAGTTGTCCTCATTGTAACAGTGAAATGATATTTTTCTTTAAAAGCATTTACATTTAAAATATATTTTTTAGAATAAAATTGTCTCCAACTTGTGGACTTAATGCCAGCTGGCGTAGGTTCCAGTCCTCCTCTGACCCTCTGCAGGATAAAGCTGGTATAACTAATGAAGTGTAGCATTACATGTACATAAAAGGAGCCAAAGTTGGCCGTGAATATTTGAAACTCAATCTCACAACAAAACAACATTTATCAATACAAATAATTCATATCTAATGTTCAAAATACCGCAGAACAGTTTTACTGAGATTGGATTGTTTCCAAAGGGCACAGATTCTTTGGTAGTTAGCAGGCCAGGTAGCCAATAATGCTCACATCTTCAATAAGTTGCAACAAATTTTAAGAGAACATTATGCTATTAAATATGCCACACATATAATGTGTTACTTAAAAATATACTTGGTGCGACGCCAACATTTTAGCTGTACAAAAATGTGAGTCTTTATGTAAGATGTCTGAATACTTTTTGTCTGTGACGCCTCTTACCCGACATGCACCAGAAAAACAAAAAAGACTATAAAAACAAGCACATTTGCAGAGAAATTGACCAACAGTGAGAAAAGAGTGTGGGTGTTTTATGACACTCTAAAATTTCATC
>JAVQJX010056623.1:0-11153 GCA_036025115.1 Ambassis agassizii
GTGTGTGTGTGTGTGTGTGTGTGTGTGTGTGTGTGTGTGTGTGTGTGTGTGTGTGTGTGTGTGTGTGTGTGTGTGTGTGTGTGTGTGTGTGTGTGTGTGTGTGTGTGTGTGTGCGCATCTGCATGATGAAGCCAAAGAGAGGAGGTATCCCAAATTTGTGTTATGCAGCAGGGGGTCTGTTTTGAATCCCTTCTGTCTCATTCAGTCTCTCTTTCTTTTTCTTCTCACCTTCTGTAACATACATGCACTCTATCTTTTCACTTGTCATTGCATATTTCTCTTGCATGCTCTCTTGCTTTCCCCCCCCCCTTTTCTCATTCTAGAAGGGTGGTAGTGTTGCCTTCCCTGCAACGTATGACACTGCAGAGCAAAAAAAGAGCTGTACTGTGGTTGCTAGGCTACAGGGGGACAAGGAGGATCTCTGAAGAATTCCTCTGTTATGAATTGTCACATTAGATGGCCTTTAGCATTAGGTGTTTTTGAAGTCATCACTTTGAGATACACATCAAGAAAAAGAAAAATTTGTACTCCACTACATGCTGTATTGCAGGTGCTGGGTTTTCCCCAGTATGCCTTGGATTTCAAAGCGGATGCAGATGAACAGGACCAAACCTGTGTCAGCTTTCTTGTGACCCTTTGGCACTGTAAGGTTTTTGTCCCCATGAGCTTCTCCTTCAGCAGCTAACATGTACATTCGGTGGAGAGCAGTAGTTATATTATCTTTCCATCGTGCTGCTGTGACACCATTTTCAAGCTCCACTGACAGCAGCATAAGGAGGGAGGTGGTTACAAGCAGCTTAACGATAACAGGTCAGCTGCAGTAACAACACGCTACAGGGAAAGCCCAGTGAACAGTGTGATAGTGTTTACATTCATTCACCAGGTGTCAATGCGTGGAAGCACATCCTTATGCACTCAATATGGTCAGGACAAACACCTTTCTGTGGACCATCAAGCATGATGTATGCGTGTGGGTGTTAGGCTCCCTGAATCAGATATTCCGTCCAGATTTACCAGATATTCCTTTGTTATTTCCTCTTTCCTACCTGCCTAAGGCCTACGGCAAGTTGATATTGATCTATTGCACCTTTCCTTTTTGAGGTCTATTTATTAGTGTTGTAGCTGACAAAGCCTACAATGTTGTATTTTGAATTCATTTGGTATTCATATTATAGAGACATGCCCCAGTCTACAACTGCGCCACTCTCAGATGTTGCCTCGAGCAGAGTGCACTAATATATTTGAGTATAATGGAGCACTTTGTTTATCCTGAGGTATATAGAGTGTTTTGCCAGCCTTTAACTTACTCGTTGGGCTTATAACTTAAGTACTAATTCACTCTCTACACTCTGAACAGTGTTGTTTTGAGCACGTGGCAGTTCTTTTCTGAAAACATACCACAAACAGCTGGAAACAGCAAAGAATCCTTTAGAGGCCTCATCATTCTGCTTGAGAGATAAAAAGATATATGATCATCAAACACATTTTTCCTTATATTTTAGTGTGCTTTTCTGTGTAGGCTTTGTTTGAATGAGTTGCTGTTAGCAAAGCCACCCTGGACATCTTCACCTTCAAGATGCATTTACTAGTTAACATAGAGACAGCATCAGCCGGCACAGATCCAATATGGCTACCCAGTGACATGGCTGACCAGGTGTTAGACACATCATACGCTGCCTCTGGGCTGGCTTCGTCTGCTTGCGCCTCATGGCCCATTAAATCCATTCTAGGGCATGGAGTATAATGCAATACCCTGGGCAGTACTTGTAAAGTACACACACATGCACACATACACATAACGTAGCTACACACACACACACGCACTACTACATCTGTACATTCCCTGGTGGAGCAGTCTGAGCCAAAGGCAGCAGGTGCATAGTTGCTGAAATCTGTTGTGTGGAGATCTGTGTGTGCTGAGTGCCAATCCTTCATCGTTACACAGACAGCCAATCACATGGAACAATGTTGTGACATTATGGTGACATGGAGAGAGACAGAGGGAGTTTAGGACGAGGATGAGGGAGGGGGTCTTTTTCATGAATCTGCATCCAACAAATAGGACGTTTGACTGTTTGAAGTTTGTTTTGATTTTGTATTTTTGGCAAAGTATTTAGGTTAGTGAGTAAGTGAACAGTTGATCAGCAGCATGTGTGGCAGTTTAGAAAACAGGATGAGTCATCACTCTTCTGTGCAGGTCATGACCTCTGTTGAATGTGTGCGAGAAAGAGAAATAATCAGAAATCAAATGGCACGTCTTCACCTTGATTCTCTCTTCTCCCCAATGAAGTGAATTGTGTTTTTGTTTGCAGTGACAGCATATGGTGCCTAAAGAGGAGTACACACACACTTTGATATTTGATGCTGCAGGGCGCGCTGATAGCCAGAAGAGTTTTCTTTAAAGAGTGAATAGTCAGGCGAGGTGATTTATCAGTAAATGCTCTCAGTCACTTCCATTCTCTCCATCTCTCCGTCTCCATTCTTCCCCCTCTCTCCATTGCTCCATCTCTCTGTCCCCTCCATGTCCCTCAGTGTAAAATATGAGCACAGCAGCCCTATAAATCTGGACAGGAGATAATGAGAGTTGGTCTCCTCAGTCCACTAGGCCACCAGCCAGGCTTGGTGCCAATGACATCATCCTTAGGGAAAGCAAGTATATTGATGAGTGTGGTGACACTGTGCCATTGCTTCTGAGACAGACACATCATTCGTATATGCACACACCCTAAAGTCACTTTACATAACAAAAGTGTTTGTGTGTGGATGAAGTTTGGGTTTAGATTGCACTGAGTCTGTAGTCACATTTATGTGTCCTCGGGATAAACTGTAATAATCATGTTAATGATGCATGATTTTTCCAGCTGCTGCCATGATGTTAACATTCCAAAAAGTTTTCTGAGCTTCAGGCCATGTTCACTGCTAATTAAGTTAGCATGCTAATAAAACTGATGTAAACAATTTTGCTTAACATTGCCAGCTTGTTAGTGTAACATTGTTGGCATAGGACATAGTCTGGTGCCTCCAAGATATGGAAATCATCTTTATTTATAGTCAGTGGTTTTCAGATGCGTCTTCTAGTTTCTGCCAGTCCAACCTAAAGTGTGGACCCTAGTCATTAACACAGCATGCATAATCTGAAAATCAAACTGTGTGGATGCCCATTTGTAATATTTGATAACCTAACCCCAAAAACGTTTTGCAGAAAGCATAATTTAAATTTAGATCTTTTTTTTTTTTTTTTTTTTACTGTACGGCCTGATTTTTCCCAAACAATGTCTGCCCTTGTAGAGAGTTGGTTTTCCACTTTGAACCAAATTACTTTCTTCAACTATCTCTCATTTTCTGGATACAAATGAAATCATTTGCTATACTCTGTCTTGTTCCATAATTGAAAATTACTGAAACAAGAAAAAGTTGAGGCACACATTGTTTTAAGTGACACAAAAAACATGCCTACCAACACTACAGCACCACTCTTTGTTCTTCCCTGTCCCTGTTTTCCCCCTTTCTCCCACTTTGTCCTTTCTGTGTCTTGTTTACTTTATAGCTACAAAACTAAAATATCTAAATAAATAAGAATAATAGACAGTAGCCTCGGTACCACTGCCACTGACCTTGCTGATTACTTTCATGCTTGGCAGAGTCTCTGTCTACTGTTATTGAGTGCATTGTTTAACGCATGTTGAGGGCAATGAGCTGCAGTAGAGCTTGACAATGGTTATTGATTATTAACAATAACATTTATGAGATCAAGGATTTTCCATATTTGCTTCATCTGTAAGCAATTCCTAATGATTTGTATGAGGGTTTGTTGAGGGGAACTGCCTTTTTAACTTTAAAAGGTTGAGTCACTTTTTTCTTCGTCCTCTTCAATAACTTGAAGAGCATCTGTCACATTTATGTCAATTTCACATCATCTGATCTTGGCTACGCTGTGGACAGTTACACATAACTGACACAGAGTTAGAGTTAAGAAGAGCGTAGATGAGTGAGATGGGAGGATGAGGTGAGCAAAATTGATGTGCAGGTGTAGGTGAAGGAGAAGTGAGGGACATGCCATTGATACAACAACCCCCTCCATCAGCAGGTGCCAATACGGTCATCTACGAGGTTGAGCGCTCCTGATAGATGCTCCAGTAAGACAGAAGGGCTGCTGGGGCGTGAAGGAGCCCATCCGTATCGTCCTCGTACAAGTCTGCCTGTCTACTTCTGTCTATAGACTCCTCTTGTCCTGCTGTCATTTTCCATCTTTCATACCCTGCTTGTCCTTCTCCTTTACACATCCAACATCTCATCCAAACTTTAACACAACTTACAGGCAAGTAAATCTCTCAAATATGGCCTCACCCTCATACTTCAATCCTGAAAATATTTATCTCCCTTTTACTTTCAACTCCCCTTGCCTCCTGGGAGTCAAGAAAAAAACACCTATAAATCTGATCCAGGGCCCTTGCGTAGCTTGAAAAAAATGAGGGATGCTTTACCTCTTGCTCTTTTTAGCAGCCCCCCCCCCCCCCCTCTTACCCTCTTACACGCTTCTTCCACCAAATCCATCCAATCCACTCCCTGCCTGTGTCTGTTTTTTGCTTCTTATCGTCACAGTCAGGCTGTTATGTGTGAAGCTCTGGGACCAACATGAGAAACAAGCTGCTAAACAAAATGCTGCCTCACATGTGCAAAAATTCACAGTGTGTCCACCCATACACAGTGCTACAGTACATCATATTCTGCACAGTTGAGTTAAGATGGCACAAACAACACAGGTGAAAATACTCTCAGCAACTGAATCCTGGTTCACTGGGCCCAGCTGAACTGACCTTTACTGTAAGTTGTCCCCCTTTTCTTTTCCCCTATCCAACAAGGGAAGATGTCTCTCCTTAAACAGTGTAGTGTAAATGCCACATAATGCCACTGTTCTAATCCATTCTACCATGATCATATATTGAAACATCTCACAGGGATGAGGATGACTTTCTTATCCCCATGGAGTCTTCTCCCACAGCCAACTGTGGTCCCCAGTCACCATTACCTAACCATGTAGAGATCCCTGCAGAAGTGAAGACTACCACTCTGGGACACATTGATTTATAAACAGCTCATTTAGCCTTAGATCTGTGCATTGTATAGTGAAGAGTGCTTATAAATCTCCCATTGCAATAAGATGTGTTTGCCTCAAGGATCAGTGTGGTGCACAGGCACCCACACAAACAGAGTTTTCCTGAATAGACAGGGGATGCATCTTGACATGTGATGGCTTTTTACTCGCCACACAATGACAGTGTTTGTCTGTAACTGAAGGTCGTGCTTAGATCCCTGTGCTCGCGTCATACCCTGCCCCCACTGCTCCTTCAGTGTAGAGCCACGAGCTAACTAAAAGCTTTTTTTTTGTACGATGCACCTTGCTATTTCAAACAGAGACTTGATTTCAAACACTTCCTGTTTGATGTCAGACTCCTGCTGTTTCCTTTTCAAGGAGGAAAATTAGTATTTTAACAATGAGGTTCTGATCACTTGTTTTATTACCTGTTAATCCTGATAGTTTCACTTTGTCAATTTGGACATAGTATTTGAAATGTGTTATATTTATGGTTATATACAATGTGATACAACAGATTCTGTATTTTCTTCTCCCTTCTCATTCAGGAGAATGTTCATAAGACATTTCTTGTGAGTAAAAAAATGTACAAATAATTTATAACCCTAATTTTAGATTAAAACCCACAATGTGCAATTTTCTAACTTAATTGGCTGTTAGCATCGGGGACATATTTAATAGAGTTTGTTGATTATGTCTCATTTTAATCAGAGCAAGAAGGTGAAAAACAGCATTTCCTATAATATCAACTGATTCCTTAAATTCATGCCTCAGATCCTATTTATTCCCATAAAGCATAATCAGTGTTGTGTACATTTATTTTTACAACCTAGGCTGTTCGTGTACAGTGTCTAATTTGTGTGTACTGTGGGAATGTATGTGTGACAGTGCAGTGTAATTAGCCCCTGAAGAGGCATGCGCAGGGCTTATACAGCCAGGTTGATGAGCTCTCCTCCAGCCTCAGCACAACGTCTCCTCTGAGAAGTGCTTGATCAGCTCCAGGGGGAGGCTGCATGTACACAGGGGGCCCCGCTGAAGATGGATTATGCCAGTCAAAGGGAAGGTAAACTGAAATTGGTGACCATCCGCACAGATGAGGGTAGAAGCTAAGGGCATGGGAGTGTGGGAGTTGTTCTTGTGATGTACATTTCTGAGACAGTTTATACTTGTGCATGTGTGGTCATGCCTGTGAGTACACAATCGTATTCGTTCATCTGTGCCAGCACACATCTCTGTATGAGCTGTTCATTACTGTGTACTTCCCTTTATTGACTACCTATTGACCCTGCTACAATAAACAAGCCTTTATGTGGCTTGTGTCTCACACTCTGTGTGTTGCCCAACTCAAACACAACAAACAAACAGAGCTTATACGCTTTTCCTTCCAGTGAATCCCAAGTGATCACTAAAGATGCACCAACTCCCTAAACAAAGTTTTTATCTTATCACATCTGCGGTATCGCACTGCACAATTTTCATGCCCTGTCTCACCTTGCTTTATATAACCTTGTGTGTTTTCTCAGAGACGCTGCATTCTTGTGAGGGGGGAAAAAAAGGAAACAGCTTTAGTGCTAGCTAATTAGCACCTGTATCTCTCACACATTGATGATTGGAAGAAAGGGAGAGCAGGCAGTGAGGGAAAAAGCGCGAGGGTAAAAGAGAGATCAGCCACTGGGGAAGGTGTGAGCAAGCTGCGCTGATATGGAAATGAAGGCTTTAATTATGGATGAATACATTATCAGATCAAGGATAAGGATTTGCTCAGTGCGTGTGTTGTGGTCGGTGATTGGCTGATACCAGGGGACACAACAGACCCTTGTGAATATTTGTGTTTGTAGTCATAGCTAATAAGAGGGCCATTCAGCTATAGGATGAACAGGTACTTTTCATTCTCATCATTAAGGAACATGTAAAAAACACATTTTTCAGGCATGCTGAAACTTTTTAAAAGTACAACAATATGTTAGATCTTTAGTGTACCACCAATAGACATCTAGACGCATTTAACAGTAAACTTTAGGCTTCTCCTTTATAAGGACAATTAGACAACAAGACTTACATAAATTTCTCCCCACGGCCATAAGCATTGTGGGTATATAATATCAGCTTTTATCAGTCTGTTCATTCCAGCTTAAATCTATTTAGATTGGAGAAAGAGATTCCCAAAACTTGTGTAATTGTCTCTCTCCACTGTCTACAGTGACCCAAATGAGAATTTTTTTTGCCTTTAGCTCAAGAAGCAGACATAATAAGTTTTGTTGACAACTGCAAGCTGGCAGCCACTTTGCACCTCCAATTGGAAAGCAAATGAGAATTACCCAAGAACAGTTCCCATACTGTAAAAACTGCCTGACCAAGATCAATATGGGCTCCACACAGGGAAATTCTAGAGCGTTTTAAATTCAAACAGGCAGGACAAACTAATAGAGCCAATTGCTTTGACTCTGTGGAATTGTACTGTAGGGAGTGGGAGGTAAAAAAAAGGCAAATTAAACCAGTAAATTCTCTCTAGGCTTCTACTGCTGCTGCTGTTCACCACTGGGTGGTTCAACTCTACAAAGGATTACCTTGACAATTCAAAAACATCTTTCACAGTGACAATAACATATGATGTCAATGTTGCCAGATGCTGTGTGGTGTTTGCAGTGTTCCCAGCCTGTGTGGATATGACAGCACTGTAAACTGAATCACAGTACTTGGCTTTTTGATCTACACTTATGTACAGTGGAGACATTTTTATTTTATAAGAGAGGAGCTCTGAATGAGCAATGCAGCCATGTCAAGTATCAGCAAGCAGTTTTGTGACGAGATAAACGCGAGGCTGCACTTCACAACCTGTGTCCTCACTGCACTCTACACATGAACAAGGTCACCCGGGGAGAGGAAGAGGAGAAAATGTAGCACTTTTGTTGCGGACAGGTTTTCTTTTGTTTGTGTTGGACACAACACTAACTATTTGATCCATCAAAAGAGCCGTCCCACTGTTTTCACTAAAATAAGTCTGAGGTTGCTGCTGGAATTATTATGCACCCTAATTAGTTATGATTAGATGAAGGAGAGCCTCACTAAAAAGCAACAACAACAAAAACATGGCCTCCTTTGGCCACTGCTACATCAGGGAGAAAAGACAAACAGTGCCACACCACAGCTGTTTTGGGTCCGTATGTGCAAAGCCTGAGGACATAATGCTCATTTTCATCATTGTTTTGCTCATTAAGCTCACTATCTGTCTCTGTAAAACAAACCCATTTAATAATCTTGTTAGTTTAAAAATCATCTTGCCACTCCTTGGAGGCTGCCTACACAATCTTGCCTCATGGGAAACACTGATACTTCATCAACAATAATGCCCATATATTGACTTGGGATTTTTTTTATCCCTGCAGTGCAGGGTGTGTGCTGTTAAGCTTGCATGGAAGTAATAAATTCAAGTTGACCTTAAGAAGCATGATACATGTGAAATCTGGTATACCCTTAAATTAACGGAGCAAATTCAAATAATATAAAAGGTTGGTCTGTGTACAGTCATAAATCAGTGCCTTTTTTGCTTCAATTTAAATTTGAACCTCACCCAGGTTTGTGTGTTCATAGTTTTGGCACACTGGATCCATGGCACATGACAGTGATGAATTGAGGCAATATGATTTCTTGTTATTTTTCCCCCCTCTCCTTTGACGCCGTCTCTGCCTCATTTTGTCTTTTTATGCAGCCGCATGTGGCTGATGGTCATATTATGCATGGTGGCTGAATTTCTATTATGTTGCACATGGGTACTGCACTGCTAGGACATTAGAAACACAGAAATGTTATCTGTTGTTTGTTCATCCTTATTGTTTTTATTTATTTGTTTTTTTTGTTTTGTTTTGTTTTTTGCCACAGAGCAAGCAAGAGAGATTCTGAACTTGGAGTAGCAGTTGTTAACATTTTTACATAAAGGGTGCATATGTTTGTCCCCACACACACATGCTCAGACATTCACATATGTGTTGTCTCTATTAATCTCCTGTTGTCTCTCTTTGGTCCTTGTTTAGAATCACAGTGCACACTGTGTGGTGAACCAGAAGGTGAGTGGGCCTCGCCATTCCTCAAAAGCTCTTGTCATCGTCATCCTCCGCCTTGTTGTTTGCTGTTAGGGGAGGGTGGGAAGTGGAGCGGGGGCGACGCTTTGCTGTAGAGTCACTGTTCTTCAGTCTTCATCTTAGCAATGTAGTTTGAGAAGCTGCAGCTTCTGGGTTTCATGTCAAAAAATTAGATAATGTCCTCCTGGTTTAAACATAAGCTCTGTACATTTTAAAAGTGTAGAAAGGAGTTTAAGTAAACAATATGTGATCCCAGGAGGCAGCCATCTTTATTCACTACTGAAATGATTGATTGACAGCATGAAGGCTGAAGGGCACAGCTTCTGACTGCTGACTAACCACAAGTGCTATTTCTTCTTTCATCTCATTGAATGTTACATTTTGTATATTTGTATATTCATGTGTGTGCAACATGCGCAGTGTTTAAAAGGCTAAAAGCTGCTTAGCTTGTGAAACTGCCCTTAGATTAAGTGCTTCTCTCATGCTTATAAAAACCTAATTCTCCATCTACATAAAGTGCACAGTATGTCTCTTTCCATTTCATTCCCTTCTCTTTGCATGGATTACATTCAGGCAGTGATTGTTCCTCTCTGGTGTCTCTGCTCAGTTGTGTTTCATCTGTTTTTTCTTCTTGGATTTCATCTCCAGCTGTTACTGACAGTCTTACTAAACAAAAGTGACCAGAAATCATTCATGAATACAACAGTAGCTCCCAGCTTCTTCTTCTTTTTTTTGCATTTTGCATTTTGCAGTGTGAGGGACAAATCTAGGAATAAGCCTTGATCATGTTCAGTGATGGGCTCAGTGACAGATATAATATTTCCCTCTGGACTTAACCTTGTCCAGGAATCAGCCATGTGCCTCTAAGCCCAATAAGCATTATTCTGTGTCTCAAAAATCAATGGCTCTCTCTCTGCTTTGCTTGATTGGATTAAGACGTAATCAAATCGAGCATGATAACTGTGTTCTTGTGACCTTCGCCGCTGAGGCAGGCAGGGAGAGGAGGGGAGGCCTGAGGGAAGGATGGGGAATGTGTGTTCATGCATGTCTGTGTGGTATTTCATGAGAGCGTGTAGAGCTGGGCACAAGGGAGCTCCCGAGGCACCTCCATCCTGTTGTTCCATGTTGTATAGGGCATCAAGGCCATGGAGCTGAAAGGAGAAGCATGGCATTCCCTGAACCACCACAGAGAAAACCAGCCCTGGGGAGAAGGTGTGTGAAGCCTGTGTGGGAGGTGGTCAGAATAATTGTGTTAAGAGAGACCTATAGAGGGCATTTATATGAATCAGAATTTATTGAATACAGACTAAAATGTATCTGAAGCTTGAAGTGTTTATTCGATGAGGTTTGGATGCAGGGATGCTTTCAGACACTGACTTCTGGATCTAGCTTCAAGTGGCCAGAGGAACATATGTTTTGGCACCTCCGTGTCGGTTTCATTTTTCACCCCTGAAGGTTGCAGCTTATAGTTAAACTTGAAAACGATATTGATAGAACAGGTGAGAATAAACTGAAACCCTGAAGTAAAACAGCAAGCTACTTAGCATAGATTTAAATTCCCCTGTGCACATTTCCTAATCATATTTTCATGTTTGTCACCAGTTTCCAAACTTACCCAGCACCTTATCTCTGTGTTTGCTCTGAGAAAAATTTAGTGCATTTACAAGGCCAACCAAGGCCTTATTGCCTGCAGGTGATAATCCTGCGAGAGAGACAGAGAGAGTGTGTGATGGTGTGAGGGAGAAGGATAGAAAGAGATTTAAGTGCAAACATGCATTTGCACGTCTTGTTTCCTCGTCTTTGTGCAGAATGCTGAGCCAGGGGCAACACACTTCTGGAGCCTTATCTCATTAATAGGTACTTTACCAGCACATAAAACACTACTGGACATAATAGGTAGCATAAGAGGATAGTATAGTATAAGAGGACGTATATATGTCAGTTGTTGTTGATAGAGACATCTTATAGGAATAAAGCAG
>JAVQJX010056636.1:0-16305 GCA_036025115.1 Ambassis agassizii
GAAGCTTATCAGTACAGATAGACTTTCAGATTCTCAATGAGTGAAGGTGTGTACCAGTGTAAACTTGTGTGGGGGCTGTTTTTACTGGAAAAATAAATTCCATGTTTAATTGAGTAATTTGATGTTTTGCCTGTTTGTCAGCATGAACACTGCAGTGACATCACAGAGCAAACTATTCTCTGTCATCCCCGGGTGTGGCGTAAAAGCTTATCTTACATGGAAACAAATAAAATGAAGAACTGTTAAAATAAAAAAAATAAAAAATAAAGAGGATGACATTCAAAGGAACAGTGTGATGAGAGGCTGCTCACATGAGGAGCATTTTATCAGTGATTCAATTACATTTGTTTTCCATCATGAGTGAATGTTAGGGTTAAATACTGAGTAATCAGCACCAGTATCTGCTAGTGATCAAAAGGAAAATGAACCTTTGAGCTGCAGCTAGATATTAAATCATCTGGATGCTTGTTTTTTTTATCTTTCCAATAAAAAAAGAAGGAATACTGATATCAGACATGATGAAAATCTCAACAATCTGTTCATTTACAGTGTGATAGACCCCTATCAGCAAGTACGATCCCAATACGCACAAAAACATCAGTTTGTAATCATTCTGATCCGAGGCGTTCCCTTTGAAATTAAATCTTCAAACACACGCTGAGATAGTTAGAGTAAACCTAATCTAAAGGTTACATTTTACTGCTTTTAGATACAGCCAGCTGGTGAAGTGCAGAAGCTGCCCCTTTAAGAGAAAAAGCTGACACCCTTTACTTTGTTTAAAAAAAACATGAATTTGTTGCAGTTCCTAAAAAGGGGATATTTTTTTTCAACCAAACTGATCTAACAACATGACACTTTTCAGAATGACTCATTTTATGTTTTCTGTTATCTTTGTGTCATCACAACTAAAGGTTCTGGTTGAATTCGAGGCCTAATAATCATTTTTAAAAGTAACAAATAGAACAAGTTGCTTCCACAACAACAAAGGCATAAAAAATATGATGTACTCTATTTATTTAAACATCTCACAAATACACACAGATGATAATGTTACCAAAAGACTCATTCACAAACCATACTGTGGAACATCATACTAAATAATACATGCACATATTTAAGAGCTCAAATGAAGAAAAAAAAGAGGCAGTGCCTAAAATACAGTACCACCAATATTCATGGGAAAGAATCCTTGAAAAAGCCATAAATAATCAAAAACACACAAAACTCCCGAGGATGCCTGATTTGATTCAGTGAACAATCCGTCAGAATAAAAGGCTGCAAGTACAAAGAGAGCCAGCTCTTATAGCAGTGTGCCTGTCTGCTGCTATTCTTCACACAGATAGCCATTCTCATGTGTCCTACATCCATCTACAGTGAGCAACTGTATGGTGAGGCACAAGCTATTAAAAATGTATAATAAATAAATAAAAAAGGTGCTTTTTAAGACTTACAGGGTGAAACTGGAAGCCTACATTTGAATAAAGTAGTCTAGAAAGGATATTAAATTGTCCTTTAGATGTACAAAATAAATCCATACGCATACAAGCCCCCTTTTTTTCATCAATTAATGAACAAAGATTGTCAAAATATTTTCCCCCGTGCAGAGAGAGAAAGACAGCTGTCCTATAGAAGAGGCCAATCCCCTGTGTAGAAGATTCCAGTCTGTCAGCGTCAAAGCTGAGAGGCGCAACCCATCGGGGAGGGCTTTTTTTTCCTAGACAAAGGCCTATAAATAACCTCGTTGGTGGATTTCAGCGCCACACCACAAACTAATGTTACACTTTCACCTTTGTAACACACATAAAACCTTTTTTTTTAGAACGTTGTCCCCATTGCACAAAAGGGGCCGTGGCGAAGCTTAAGAGGGGAAGGGTGTCTACACCCTCGTGCTCTGAATGCGCGTACTTGGCAGCCGGAGCTGAGAGTGGATAACAAGAAAAAACAGGCCTCTGCCACAACGTAGGGAATAATATGTCCTCAACACGCACTTATTCACACTCACACGCTGAAAAAAAAGAATGCGTAAAATACGCCATTGAGCCTATAGGTGTGCCTTGGAGACCAATTTTACGCACGCGAATAAAAACTCCCTCTTTCTATATAATTATCTCCTTCACTGAAAAAAAAAACACAGAAAAGCCTCTTGTTTGTTTTGTATTATCTGTTCTGCTGCGTGTAAAACAGTCGGAGTCGATGATCCGCCGGTTAGGAGCCACAGAGAGCAGGCGCGGAAGCCCGGAGTTATTTTCACCCAGATAGAAAACAACAGGGCAGCTGCAGAGGATTCCTGATGACCTTATATGGCAGTGTGGGGGTGCAGTACTGCACTAAAGCTCCCATGGCAACCACCCAGAGCTCTCGGATTACTGCCGTTGCCAGGGCGAGTCAGCCCCAGCAACCGACAACCTGAACACGTCGCCTTAATAAAGTTCCCTTCTTTTCACGCCACTCTGTCGTCTTCTTCCTTTATAACCTGCACCCTTCCGAATAAAAACCAACCCCCGTGACCGTCGGTGTTGTGACTTCCTGCTGAATCTCTGAGAAGCGCCGAATAATGTGTACTCGTACAAAAAAAAAAGAAAAGAGGCGCTCTGCCGAGCCTCACCCAGTTATGGCGCAGCTACATTTTACAGCACAGTGCTCTCCTTTGTCTGTAGAGAAGCCATTTTGAGAAGCAGCAGAGAAACCATTGAGCAAGTGTAGCTTAAACAGCACCTAAAGCTCTGTTTTGGAAGAAGGGAAGCAGTGAAAAACACGAGATTTCTCCCCATAAGATTCACTTTGCTCGTTTAAGACTTGGATTACATGTTTTTGAGTACTACATGTAAGTTTTTAATATCAGTTAAAAATGTGGGTTACAGTTAAAATATTTACAAAGATAGTTTTTTTTAAAAGTATTTTAACACACGTTCATGGTCTGTACAGGAATATTTATGTGTACACGTAAAATCATTTATAAATGCCAAATTCAACAAAATAGCTCAAAAATCCATTACCTTTCAAAATAACATTTCCTTGTAGTTAAATATGATGTTGCTCTGCTAAGAAATTGTCGAAATAGAGGATGTTATTAATCGACAGCTCCTGTCTTCAAGGAGAGAGAAGAGATGGTTTGCATATTGCCCACACAGATGATGCTTGAAGATGCATATTCGCGGGCTGAGAGGCAATGCTACCACTGATCAAAAAGTTTGGGTTTTTTTCTCCTTTCAAAAGAGCTCTACATCTTGCGTGCTAATGGATTTCTTCCTTTTCAGGAGACGCTTTCCCACCCCTTATTAATGCCACTATTAGAGGATCCGAAGATGAAGCTGAAAACATTCCTCCTCCTGCCCCTGCGTTTAGGCCTGTTAACTGCTTGTCACCAAAGTGCTGAGGTAAATATTTTTCACCGTGAAAGTTTTCCCTCCATCTGTTTCCTCTTAGGTCTGCGTTTTAAAGCGTTGATGAAACTGTAAAAAAAAAGATTTTTTTGGATCAAATCATCTTTATCTGACTTTGCTTCTAGATATGTTCACATACCCTTGAAGCAAGGTCAGGTCGGCGTTTACACTTTTTTGGACGCATTAGGCTGTTAAATGGCAGCACAGACCTAATCGTGCTTGATGTTGTCTCCACGGTTGCTGTAGTACAGGGCACAACACAAGCCATCAGGGTGTGAGGCGTTGCTGTTGTGAGAGTAAAGTGTTTAAAGTCATTAATCAAAGCAAGTGGGTTATCAGTCAACAGTCAAAACTACATGAAGCACAGTAAAATATTTTGCAAGAGGCCATTAGTTATAACACGGCCTGCCTCCTGTCAGATGAGGAGCAGTGGTATAAAATCTGGATTAAAGCCTGTTGTTTTTTTTGTTTTTAATGTCAAGCATGCCATTTAGAATAGACTATAACATCAAATAGATGATAGCTTAACAGATAAATTGACAGAAAACACTTTTAATAACAGTAGCTGCATGCCTCACATTTTACAATTTTATCAAAACTTAAATGATTATAAAAGAGTTGAACTTACTCATTGCTACTCATTTCCTACAAGGCCATAAGTGCAATGCCAACAATCAGCTATTACACATTTTGTCACTTGAACTGTGTTTCTCTATAATTTAACATCTCCAAAACCATAAAAGCTGTTTATTAACTTTTTTTTTTTTGTTTATTTATACTATTGTATGGGTGTGCCATGACCTAGTTAAGACAAAGATGGATTCCAAGCAGAGGAAAAAAGGCTCAAAATGTCACACATCCAGCACATTCTCTTCCATCTTCTCAATCCTTTAAAAGGAGGAATCATACGTTTTATCATAGTCCGTGAGAGGTGAGGAAATCAAGTGTAAAGATCCCTTTTTGGAACAAAGGAAACCCATATAGGCCATTGAGTCCTGTTTAAGGAAAATGGCTGCCGAGAGCGCTCAGCCCCCTCTCTCTGCTCTCTGTTGAAGGACTCGTGAGCCGTGCCTCTAATAGCAGACAGCTCCTCTGCTGCTGCGCTCTGATTGGCCCGCCGAGCTGCCGCTGTTAACCAGCCAAGTGCCCGATCACTGCACAACACAAGGCAATGTCAAACAAAACCCAGTTTGCACAACAACATGCACTTCAACGAAACCATTCAAAAAAATATAACAAATAACACCTAGACGTAACATTCTATTTTTTTTTATTTTAAAAGCCCCGCATGTTTAATATTTGCAAACAAACAGCTGTTTGGAACTACTTTGCTGGGATTAGTGGTGTAACGAAACAAACCGTGCATTCCGACACTCACCAAACGTTAGCATTGCGGCTAAATGTAGCTGCTAATCAGTGGAGTTCTGTATTAAATTCCGCTTTCTAGCAAAAACATGAGCAATCAACGACAAGCTGTTCAGCTGTCGGACCACATATTTAAATCAGTTTTTTCCTTAAAATCTACCTCCATACGTTTGAAATGATGAAAGGCCACGTGTTTATACGATAAAAGTCGTTGCTAAATCAGTTTTATTAACCTTTAGTGGCAGTTAAGAAGATATTGCCCCCTGTGTCTGTCTTGTGTTTGCCTGTTAGGTAAACGCAGTCTACAGATTCAACAAAGAAAACAATTCAGAGGATTTACTCACTTAAACTGCCACCTGGTGCAAAAAATAATAGTGCGTATGAACATTAACGTTGCTATGGAGATTTTTTTTTAAATATTTTTTTATACAAAATAACAGCGCCATTAAATAAATACAAGTTCGTGACGAAAGTGCGACTCACGTCGGAAGCAGGCAAGCCTAGCGGTGTATTGTGGGAGAGACAGCAGCTACAGAGCAGACACACAATATGTGTTGGCTCTCGCCGAAAAGGAGGCAGTATTCTTCAAGCTAAATCATGTAATGTGAGCGGTGAAAGGAAAGCGATTTCGTCTTTTCATCAATTAAAAAAAACACTCGATCGGATGAACCATGTCCAAGCCTGGAGAGAGGAACAGATTGAACGAAGACCATGGCAGAAAGCAGAGTTCAAGTAAGCTTGTTCTTTTTTTCCCCTCTTTCTCCAGCCCTTCTAATGCCTGTTTTCCGTAAGTGGGATATACGCTAGATCCCATTTTTCGCTTTTTTTTTGTTGGGTTACCCCCACCACCACCACCACAAAGTCATGCATCTGTGCCGTTTGGCTGTTAGAAAGTGTTGGGGGCTGTGAAGGGGGGACCGTGTTCAGCGCTGCCTGTCGTTTCAGGTCTGGCGAACGGCATGGACAGTCATCCGGTCTGCGGCTCCGCGGAGAAGCGGAGTCACCACTGGAGAAGTTACAAGTTGATCATCGACCCGGCGCTGAAGAAGGGATCGCACAAACTGTATCGCTACGATGGACAGACTTTCAGCATGCCCGTAAGTGCCGCGGTGGAGCGGCTACAATAGTAACCCGAGTAGTCGACCTCCATGATTTGGCTACAATGTGTCTGTGTTGCCGTGGCGGTGCACCAGGCATGTTCAGCATCTTGAACACACACACACACGCATCGGAGGTGTTGTTTTAGATTAATCAACGCCTCCGGACTGTGCAGGACCACTTTGCAACAAGTTAGCAGCTTGTGGAGTTGTGAATGGAGAGGATAACAGCACTGTGTCACCTCCTCTCTTCTCCCACAGAACCCCGGGATACCACCGGTGGAAATCGTCCGAGACCCGAGGATCGGCAGACTGTGGACTAAGTACAAAGAGACGGATCTACCGGTGCCCAAATTCAAGGTGTGGAAGAAGCATGATGTCAACTTTTTCCTTGTGGATTAGCGGTGCTGTCAGAAGTTGCAGACACACCTCTCACTCATGTTTGGGATGTTTGAACTCGGCTCTGATGCACGCTTAAAGCCCCTGGAAACACATTATCTCAGCTGTCAAAAACGAATCTAATAACGGTGCAACATTAACCCGAAAGCACTTAACACCAACTCCCTGTCATTCTTCTTTTTTGTTTCCCCAGATCGACGAGTGTTACATCGGCCCAGTCCCTCCAAAGGAGGTGACATTCGCCAGGCTGAACGACAACATCAGGGAAGGATTTCTTACCGACATGTGCAAAAAATTCGGAGAAATCGAAGAGGTGGAGATCTTGTACAATCCGAAGAACAAAAAGCACCTGGGAATAGCCAAAGTTGTTTTTGAGACGGTGAAAGCCGCCAAAGTGGCTGTTCAGTCGCTTCACAACACGTCTGTTATGGGAAACATCATCCACGTGGAGCTGGACCCGAAAGGTAAACAGAGACTCAGTCATTCGAGGTAAAGACTGCACGCTGCCTCTGTGCGGGAGCAGCGCCTCTAGGATGAGCACAGGAAGAGTCGGAATTATTTTCTTGTTTTATTTGAAATGATTAGAATGACAGCAGTCACGTGTGTACATTTACATCCGTTGCCTGGTAACGGCGGATAATTGAATTTCATTGAATAGAGCACGTTTTCCCACGAGCCCAGAGCTGAGGATGCTGTGTAGTCCCAGTACGCCTAATTTCAGACCTGTAAACAAACACAAGGCAGTCTGTCAGTGTCACCTCTGCTGCGAATTAATTGATACTGATGGTTGTTTTGACTGATGCAGTCACCTCTTAGGGTCATGCAAGAAGTTCTTTTAGTATTTGTCTGTGTGTAATAGATGTTGCTTGTTGTGGTCATGTTATTCTATCATCCGTTTTACCATTAATCAAAAACATAGCAGAGGAGTGTTCAATGTTTATTTTTCTGACAGACATAACTGATACATATGAGTTCATAAAGCTTCTGCTGCTTGCATGAGTGCATGTTTCACTTTTTCCAAATGTCTTGTTTGCAGTTTAGCCTTAATCGCTGTAAATCATGTCAGATCTGCTTTCAGGCTGCTAGGCATTAAGACCACTTTTAAAAACTTGCCACCGCACCCGAACACATGTTTACTGTTTTGTAGGTGAGAATCGCCTCAGGTACTTCCAGCTCCTGATGAATGGCAGCTACACTCCCCGGACTCTGCCTGTCGGTGGAGAGGAGGCCCGAGAAGTGTCGCCTCGGAGCCTGGCGGAAGCTTTATTGGTAAAAAAAAAAGTCCTCTAAATGATATGCAAAATTCATATGAATATGGTTAGTTTGGAATAAGCTTTAAAAAACTGTAGTGTTGGTTTGAAATGTTTAGAGGAAGAGCTGTGCAGGTCTTGTGTGTTTAAAGATGATTTGTAATTCATTTTATCAGTGCAGCAGCTGGATAGTAGAGCAGAGGAAATGTTATCCGGACTGAACACTGAACATTGAACTATGCACGTTCTCCTCATAGCTTGAGAGCCCCTTTGGCATTGTCAGTGGACACTCTTTCCATTTGTTGCTTTCTTTTTTGAATGCATACTGTTGAAATGGAGCAGCAGTCATTTTGGGAAAATCGCTCGACTATCTTTCTAATTCAATTCAAAATGTTCTCATCACTTCTTCTCCTCTTCTCAGGCCTGTGAGCCCATCCGCAGGTTGTCGGAGAGCAGTATGTCGGGTGTGGGAGGAGGAGGAGGAGGAACTTTGCCATCTAGCAGCTCCACCACCCCACTGACCCTGGAGACGGGCTACTCCAGCCTAAGGCAGGACACGCCTCAGTCGCAGGGAACCCCTCATACCCCACGCCAAGCAGGCACGCCTTTCTCGCAAGACTCCAATTACTCCAGCCGGCAGTCCACACCAGCGTACCAGTCTGGCCGTCCTGAGAGCTCCGGAGGTTACAAATCTCGCAGACATGACTCCAAGTTCCAGGATGCTTACAACCGCAGACCGGAAAGGCCTCAGTATCGCAGTAACATGTATCGAGGTACATCTGAACAAACTGCTTTCAAACAGCACCAGCTCACGCCACCCGAACCTCCACCTTCCACCACTTCCTTCAACTATACAGCACCTCCCCCTACGACGCCCAATTTCAAGTCCACTTTCCCGCCCTACCAGGCTCCTTTGCCCCCTGCGTTCCCCCCATCAGAACCGCCTTTCCATCACCCAGCCCAAAGGGAGGGTGAATACGTCCGACCCCCGCAGCCGCCTCCTGCAGCAGCCACTGACTTTATGCCAGTTAAGGAGAGACCAGAAACTCCCCCAATCCCAGAGCCCCCACCAGAGCCTGGTCCCCACCCGACCACCCCTCCACCTCAAACTCCAGAACATTGCCCCTCACCTGGCTCCCCTGTGCTGGATCCAGAGCGCAATAGCCTGGATTCCCGCATTGAGATGCTCCTCAAGGAGAAAAGGACAAAACTGCTGCCCTTCCTGGAAGAGCGGGACTCGGACACGGAGGTGCGGATGGAGGGAAGTCCCATTTCCTCCTCATCATCTCAGCTATCCCCAATTCCCCCTTACACGAGTGGCTCTCAAGCTGGTCAGCAAAATTCCCGTCCCTCCAGCACAGGCTTGGAGGACATCAGCCCGACCCCACTGCCAGACTCAGAAGATGAAGAGCCAATACCTGGAACAGCCTCCCTGTTTAAGAGAATCAGCTCTCCTGTGCATGATAAGACGAGCAACAGTGACCTCAAAGATGGACCTTTTCGAGGCCATACTCCCACGGATAAAATGGACACGGTAAGATAAAGCATGAAAATAACGGCATGTTAACATCTGTCAGGTTGCCGCGTGTCAGATGCTGTTACAGTTGACTCTTATTAACTGCCCTGATTAGTTGATAGCAGCATGGCACTGATGTTTACGCACAGCTGTGAATGACAGTTACTCGGGGGACTCAGGAAGTCTGGTTTCATGGTGAGGTGGTTGTAGTAAGCCTTCTTTTTTGTTTCATTCTTTTTGTTCTGCCTCATGAAGGAAATTCCGGTTTCACAGTAAACTGTGCATGCCAGAGGTGCTTGCTCTTTTAGTTTGATGATGTTACATTTTCTACAAAATGTAGAAAACGGCAAGATTTTGACAACAAGCCAATACGTTGCTCAATGGTAGTATTGCGTGCACAAACAAATTTGTCAATGGAAGCATAAGCATTGAAATAAGTTATGAATTAAATGTTCCGAGGCAAAAAAATGACTGCCCTCAAATACCTTCACATTCATACAAAGTTGCTCGTTTGAAGTCACAAAACCACCATCTGGTCTGTGATGTTCTGTTTCTACACTTTGTGCTTCCAAAAGAGAAATAAGAGCCACTCTGCTGTTGGGGGAATTGAACACTTTTGTTTCCTCTTTCTAACACACTCGCACATGCAGCTCTCACAGAGGAAAACACAGTTTGGCTGTTAGCCCCATTCAGCACTACACTTCCTGGTTTCGCGGAGCTTGACAGTCAGGATTGGTCACAGTGACTCTCTCTGGTCTCATATTTCAAGTTATCACAAAGCAAACAGTGCAAACAGGTCATTTGGGTAACAACGCCACTCCCAGTCTGTGAACACTGCTTAGTTTCATTTCTGCAGCAGTTGTAGCAGAAGTCTTATATTTGTAATGAAAATGAACACACACAGAGGTGAATTCAACACTGCTGTGTTTTTTTCTGTGTTACTGTGGTAATCGAACAAACAGGTCTGTTTGGAAACATGCTGACCAAAGACACAGGTCAGTTCTGTTTGACTGTGCTAATGAGTATACAAAACTTTGAACTCAAATCAGCTGTAGAGTCATTGTTGTTCCAATTAGCCCTGTCAACAAAACCGGTTGTGTTGTCCCAGAAATTAGTGCGATAAACATCATTGTAATATTCAAATCATTTGACGGGGCTGATTAAAATGACAACAGCACAATAATGCAAGTAAATCCTGTTAAAGAGTATTTAACTGGCAATGAAAAGCCATGATATTCTCATGTAACGGTAGACACAACAAGCAAAACTGAGGCCAGTTCAAATCATTTAGATCATGTATTAATTGTACAGTTCAGTACTACATCGCATCAGTAGCTCATCAGTCAACTCCAAGTGATGGTCGACTTGTAATGCTATGATTTATTATAAGTGAAGAAAAAATCAACCACTGTGTCTCCTGTCTTCAGGCAACATCACTTGCATATTATATGTATTAAAGAAAGGTTTGCACATAAAAAAAAAAACCCATCATACCCCAGAATGTTTTGGAGCTTTTGAAGCTCTTTGCTTGCTTAGTTGTCTGACAGGCTGTCCCTTTTCACACAGGGTCATCAGTCATCCGGAGAAGACATGGAAATCTCTGAAGATGAGATGCCCGGGACTCCGATCAGCAGTGGAGACTGTGGCAAAGGCATTGTGGTGAACTCTGCGGTGTCCCCCATGCAGACCATTCCCATCCACCCTGCTGGCTTCCACCCCCTCTCGCACCAAGCTGGCTTTGCAATACCACACCATCACCTGCCCCCACACTCTGCCATCCCGGGTCATCCTGCTCACTTGGCAGGTCATCCCGGAGTGCCCCCCCATATGCTGCCACCCATGGGTCCTTACCCTCCCAGCATGATGCCGCTGGTGCAGATGGAGTTGATGAACTGCTTAAGGTGGGAACAGTGGAGCACCGTTCCCATGTCCTTCCAGATGCAGCAGCAGATGCTGAGCCGCATGGCTCAGACGAGAGGGCCCTATCCTTATCCGCATTTTATGGACAGCGGTGCGTTTGGCGGACCCTACCCACCTCTTTCTATGGGGGCTACTCCTGCCGGCAGCCCGGGAGCACCTGGACAACAATGGCAGCATACCAGTTTACCAAAGTTCAATCCCACTGTTCCTCCTCCTGGATATGAGACTAAAAAAGAGGATCCCCACAAGGCCACGGTGGACGGCGTGCTGCTGGTCATTGTGAAAGAGCTGAAGGCCATCATGAAGAGGGACCTCAACCGCAAAATGGTGGAGGTGGTGGCTTTCAGGGCCTTCGATGACTGGTGGGAGAAGAAGGAACGCTCAGCAAAGGTATGTTACTCAAGAAGCAGAGAGAACTTAAAAATCCATCCACATGTACACTGTTAATGTACTGACTGATTTCTAATTGTCGTCAATTAGATTGGTAAAACAAATTAGATGCATATTATAGAAATTCATTATAAGCAATTAGATAAGGAGCAACAAATTGCAACGGCATTTAGTCTGCACTGCAGCATAAACATGCATCATAAACAACAACATGGAGATCTATATGATTCAGAAATGTCTACGACACATTATTTTTATTTGTAGTTTGTGTTTAAAACCAGGCACACTGTCACACTTTGTATCCTGTTGTTGAGGCATGCTGTTTTTTTATTATTATTTATTTATTATTTATTATTAATATTATTATTATTATTATTCTATATTATTATTTTCTATTATTTGTGTCTTCACTTTGCTCGGTGCAAACACAGCATGCAGATCAGCCAAATAGTCACTGTCATTTCTGTCACACTTTTCAAACACCACCAGGCATCATTGACTCCAGTGAAAGGTGCAGAGGGGAAAGAAGAAGAAAGACCCAAACCTAAAGAGACAATGAGCTCAAGTCTGCTGGAGAACTGGAACAAGGGGGAGGGACTCGGCTATGAAGGAATGGGCCTGGGAATCTCTTTGCGCGGAGCCATTCGCCTGCCCTCCTTCAAGGTAACATTTGAAACTTTTACTAAATGCAGAGAAAGATGACGTGCGTGGAGCAGCTGCCGATCTGTCGATGTTTATAAAAGTTGTATGTTGTAATCAGGTGAAAAGGAAGGATCCACCTGAGGCCGCGGTAGCAGGTGACAGCAAGCGAGCCCGACCCTCGACTCCAGTGGACGACGAGCTGGAGGATGAAGGTGAGCCTTTACTTTGAATGCAGACAAAATAAAATAACGCTTATTAATTCAAATAGCTAATTCTTCTTCTGATTAATATCTGCCAGACCGGGATCGAGACCCCGCTGAGCTTCCCACAGATGATTCTAAAATGAACGGCGATGGCACATCTGCCAAGAGGCGACACTCGCGGCCACCTGAACTGGACAGCGAGGGAGAGGAGGAGGTGTACACCTCAGGGAAGGAGGAGTCATCCGACAGGGAGGAGGAGCCTGATGGAAAGGCCGCAGACAGGCGGTCATTGGGCAAGGTGGGCAAAAATGCACGACCAGGTGTGTGCAGACAATGTGTGCATTTAATACACATTTCTGAGATCTGTCCCATCTTCTCATAGGAGAGTGGTGATGAGGATGGCGATGATGAAGGCTCATCTAGTGACGGCGAGTCCTCAGACTCATCTGGTGACGGTATCTTAAACACCCGACAGACACGACCGCAGGTTCCTGTCATCATGTTACTTACCCGACACCTTTATTTGGCTCTTATCTTGCAGAAGCCGAGAGCTCCGCTTCCTCGAAGGCCAGTTCAGACTCCTCAGCAGAAAGCGAAGACTCCTCTGAGTACGCATCGAGCTCAGAAGACGAAGATGGCGAAGACGGGGAGACGGCAACAGAGGATAAGGATGATGAGGTCAAAAAGGCCAGGATCTCCTCATCTTCTTCATCCTCTTCCTCGTCCACTTCTTCATCCTCATCTTCTGACGAGGAGGAGAGGGAGGAAGAGGCAAAGCCGACAAGTCCTCTGTCAGGACTTAAGGAGGAGCAGAGCAATGGGGAGGAGTTTGGCAGCAAGGCCAAACGCAGACCTCCTAGTCCAGAGGACGAGGAGCAGAACCTGAAGCCACCATCGCCTAAAGGCATCTCAGGTGAGAGTCATTCACTGTAGTTTAAAGGAGGCATTTATCTACCATTATGACGCGTCGGTGTCCGAGGTTTAAATGAAAGGAATATCTCTTCTTGTGTTCCAGGTAAAGAGCGACACAGCAGTGTAGATGGGCACATTCCTGTAGTGAAGTCTGAACCTCAGGAGCATGTAGCAAACCTACGGCCTCCCACTCCCACAGGCACCCTGCTTGACCGCGACCTGGAGACAAAAGCCAAAGGTAAAAAAGAGCCTGAAGAAGTAGCCTGCACCCCTGGTCGATTAGCCCCACCCCAGTTAGATTCAAACACCCCTGTCCCTAAATCGGTCTCAGCATCTTTAATGCACTTACCCCTACCTCCTCACCCGGCTGTAGAAGGTCGTTCCCTCCTCCATCCACCCCCCGGTCCCCTGCCTGACTTCCCACAGCGGACCAGGCTCCCCACAGAGGAGGATATCCCCCGCACGCCAGGCAGGGACCTGATGGCCCGGAGTCTGGGCAAATCCCAGAGCACCGACACAGTGCCCATCACACCCGGTAGCGATGCCCCACTGTCGGGCAGCAGCCTGTTGCTTAGCTCCCCTCACATCCCTGGTAGTCCTTTTTCTTACCCTGCACAATCTCCTGTCCTAAGTGCTGGAGTCCCCCGCACTCCAGGAAGAGACTTAACATTCACGCCTGTCTTCCCTGACCCCACAGCACTGACACTTAATAGGAAAATATCCTCTGAGAGCCTCGACGATAGACCAGTGTTTAAGGAGCCACCCGTCAGCGCCCTGCCTAACCAGGCCCTGTCAGCCAGCACAGAGCACTCAGCTGCCATCCCTGAAGATCTCCCTACTGGTCTATCTGTGGACGTCCCTGTGCCATCAGACACCACCCCATCCAAGAGGAAACCCGGTCGACCAAAAGGCAAAAAGATCCCAGCTGCGTCTGCAGCCGATGAGTCTTTGGAGCTCTCGTCAGAGTCCACCCCTCTGCCTCACGATGCGCATCTGGGAGAGCTACCCATGCAGATGACGCCTGCTCAGTCTCCCAAACACCCAAGTCTGGACTTCAGAGAAGGAGAGGTGGAGCCTCAGACAGTCTTGCCTGCTGAAGACGGCTTCCTGTCATACAAAGATGAGACACCGGTGGCGGGGAAACGGAGGTCGAGGCGATGCTGGGACGAGCTGCTGCTGGACAGTCTGTCTCCCGTCACCACACCTCCTTACTTCTCCCGGCGGTCTGACTTTGAGGAGATGACGATCCTGTACGACATTTGGAATGAGGGCATCGATGAGGAGGACATACGGCTCCTGCAGATCACTTATGACAACATGCTCCAGCAGGACAACGGCAACGACTGGCTCAACGACACGCTGTGGGTCAACCATCCTCATATCCTTTACGGCTGAACACAGCTTATACAAAATGTTGTTGGGTTTTATGGTTATTTGTGTGCATTTTAAAAAGCAGCCCCCTCTGCTGGTTAAAATGAGGAACTTTTCAGTTCATACTGAGTACGTCAAAGGTTTCTTCCTTGACTTCCCCTGCACCTACCAACATCCCGGGCGTGAAGAAAAAGAAGAGGGACGATGGCATGAGGGATCACATGACCGGCTGCGCGCGAAGTGAGGGATACTACAAGATTGACAAGAAGGACAAGCTCAAGTACCTCCAGAGCACACGGGTGCAGTCAGAGGAGCCACCAGTCGACACACAGGTGGGCGGGAGAGGACAAGTTGTGATGTCAAAATTTTTACTGTGAAAACATTTGAAGCTCATGTATTCACTTCATGTCATCCATGCAGGGAATGAGTATTCCTGCACAGGTTCATGCCTCCACCAGAGCCGGCTCCGAGCGGCGGTCGGAACAGCGTCGTTTGCTCTCCTCTTTCGCGTGCGACAGCGACCTGCTGAAGTTCAACCAGCTGAAGGTGAACAGAACGAACGGACGGATGATCACGCATGGTATTACACACTGTTACCCCTGTGATGCTGAGTGACTCTTCTGTCCGTTTCAGTTCCGTAAGAAGAAGATCAGATTCTGCAAATCGCACATCCACGACTGGGGTCTGTTCGCTATGGAACCCATTGCTGCTGATGAGATGGTGATCGAATACGTGGGACAGAACATCAGACAGGTGAGAGAGAGCGTGACCCACTTTTTGTGAATATGATGGGCCAGGTCATATATAATGATGATAGATCTTAACAAAATCTTAAGGAGTCTTAAGAAGTGTTTTATTTTGAAAAATTGGCGTTTTAATTTGAAAATTCCTCTATTCTTCTTGTGCCAACCTGACAGCATCTTCAGGTGTCTACCTCTTTTAATGAAGGGAGTGGGGCCTTAATGTGGACATGACACAGGAAAAAAAAAAGCAAGAAAGAGTTGCAGACATTTGCAAAGCTGTTGATCTGTTGACAGGATCTGTTGTTCATGTTCGGGACAGAGATGACAAGTGATAATGTGCCTTTGCAGGTGATTGCTGACATGCGGGAGAAGCGCTACGAAGAGGAGGGCATCGGCAGCAGCTACATGTTCCGCGTCGACCACGACACCATCATAGATGCCACCAAGTGCGGCAACTTTGCCCGTTTCATCAACCACAGCTGCAACGTGAGGCGACAAAAACAGAAGAAGGTACATTTCTGAACAACAGCCGCTTATTGTGTTTATCTTTGTGTTTCCTTGCAGCCTAACTGTTATGCTAAAGTCATCACAGTGGAATCTCAGAAGAAGATCGTGATCTACTCCAGACAGCCGATTAACGTCAACGAGGAGATCACCTATGACTACAAGTTCCCCATCGAGGACGTGAAGATCCCATGTTTGTGTGGGGCCGAGAACTGCCGGGGAACGCTGAATTAAGTCAAGGTCAGGAGAATCTCCCACAGGGTGTCAAAGCTCTGTCCATTTTTTTAAATTAAAAATAACTTTAAAAAAAAAAACCCAGTCGAGGAGGAACCGCAGAAGGAAATCTTTATCGGGGAGTGAGAAGAAGAAACACAGCAAGTCACATAGAAAGAGAGGAGATACCTGTACGGCTCTCTCTACGCATATTTAACTCTAGATTGTTTACGATTTATGGTGCTCTTAAAATAAAAAACAATTAGTTTTTTATATGAAAACACTTGAGTTGCTGGTGCAGCCGGGGGGGGGGGGGGGGGGGGGGGGGGGGGGGGGGGGGGGGGGGGGGGGGGGGGGGGGGGGGGGGGGGGGGGGGGGGGGGGGGGGGGGGGGGGGG
>JAVQJX010056755.1:0-16495 GCA_036025115.1 Ambassis agassizii
TGTAACCCGTTTGTCTGTTTGTAACCCGTCTGTCTGTAACCCATCTGTCTGTCTGTCTGTCTTTAACCCGTCTTTCTGTAACCTGTCTGTCTGTAACCCGTCTGTCTGTCTGTAACCCGTCTGTCTGTCTGTCTGTAACCCGTTTGTCTGTTTGTAACCCGTCTGTCTGTAACCCATCTGTCTGTCTGTCTGTCTTTAACCCGTCTTTCTGTAACCTGTCTGTCTGTAACCCGTCTGTCTGTCTGTAACCTGTCTGTCTGTCTGCAGGCACAGCATGGCAGAGCGCTCTGGGTCAGCTGGGCTTGGTGAGGTAAGAATGACGCTGTGTTTCTTTCATTTTGTTATTGGCTCTATAAATTGTGGGCAAGTCTTCTTCTGTGGTGTTTTAAAGGCACAGGCTGGTGAATGAGCGCCACCTGCTGTTTAACAC
Organism: Ambassis agassizii; assembly: GCA_036025115.1. NCBI lineage: Eukaryota > Metazoa > Chordata > Actinopteri > Ambassidae > Ambassis > Ambassis agassizii. The sequence goes on from JAVQJX010056755.1 coordinate 431, forward strand.
TGCTGCACAAGATGTCGCAGTTTGATGACGTCACTGTCACTCTGCTTCTCGTAGCATTGTGAACACGCAGCTCGTCGTGTTGCTCTGGATTCTTTAGGACCATAAAATCAGACCATCACCCACAGAGAGGAGACTCAGACTTCCTGCTTTTTACACTCACTGTTTGTTACCTGTTAAACTTTATTAACACATCAAAGAGCAACAGATGGTATGTGTTGCTGACTCAGCCCGTGTAGAAAGACTCATTCATAATTTCATGTTTCCTTTAGCTGCCTCTAACTGTGTGAAGGCTGATCATGAACATCATGACAACATGAGCCTCACAGGTCGATAGCTGAACTCTGTAAATCCTCTCTGGAGCTCCAGAAAACAAAGTATATAAATGAGGAGAGTTTTTCTCTGGAACAGGGAGGAAGAGACAGACAGAGGTTTGAAATGTTTGGAGAAAAACGTCGCTCTTTGTCACCGTCTGTGTATTCAGAGCGTTTATTTACTTCTGCTGCAGCTTCTCGCCACAAATGTTGTTTTAACAAACAGGAAGTACAGAGATTACCAAAATAAGACCTGTGGAGCAGCCTGAGCTGTGACAGCGTCACAGACATCTGAACCTCTGTTAACTCAGTCTGTTAACTGTGAGCAGAGTGAGGACAGAAAGCCAGTGTGATGTAAATGACAGTAAAGTCAGCAGCCGGACGTTCACACTGTCGCCTCTCTGTGGACTCATAGTGCAGGAACACACACAGCAGCAGAAGTTAGACTGTCTGTAGTGACTTTTTATGTGCTCTTAACAACATAAAACCTGCTGCTGTGCTTCCGGGTGAATGAAGGAAACACGTGAGCGTCCGGCCCGATCAACATTTATTCGTGGTCTTGCATTTGCATGTTTGCTACAACACAAAAAACAAAGACGATGACAAACTCCCCCGCCTGCAGCACAGCTGCACAAAATGGAACAAAGAGAAGACATGAGCAGAGATTGGCTCAGTGTTGATGTTCAAACTGTGTGTCAGCCTGACAGGAAGTGATGCGGCCTCCGCACTGAGACAGGTGTTCCCAGACGTCGGCGTTCTGGTTGTAGGGCTGCTGACCTGGAAGCTGATTGTGAGGCTGAACGTTGCCACACACACACAGGTAATACACACACACACACACACACACACACTAATGAAGCAGGTGTAACCTTGTTAGGGCGTCTCCTCTTCTTTTTTAACGAGGTTTCCTGTCTATTAGTGTGTAACTCTGTAAGCTATTTATTAACTGTAACCTCATTATACATGACTGCAGGACATAAATGACACACACACACACACACACACACACACACACACACAGTGTGTATTGATTAGATTGCAGGTTCTGTCAGAGTCTGTTTGTTAACTTGAAACCAGACCAGCAGACGGCAGCACTGACCAGCCGTCTTCCTCCTCGTTCTATCAATTTGGGATGATGAACTGTGTGACATGAAGGAGTCATCCTTAGGAGGGGACAGTAAATCTGTTTGTCTCCCAGGAGGAGCAGGAAGAGGAGGCGCAGCAGGAGGAGCTTGTATTTGAGGAAGCCTCTGCACTCAGAAAGGAGGAGGAGGAGGAGGAGGAGGAGGAAGATGGAAGCAGAAACAGGGTAATGGTGGAGTTGGAGTTGCTGGTTAGTAAAACCAGACAGATAGTGGGAACCATGACGGCGACAGGAGGGAAAGTGGTGCTGACGGCGCTGCTGGCTCTCACAGGTGAGCAGTGTCACGGTAACGCGTCTCTTGTAACACGTCTCAGGTAAAGCCCGCTGACCGGCTCTGTGTCCCCTCCTCCTGCTCCAGGGATCATGTTCCCCTCCCTCTCCTCCTTCTTCTACCTGCTCTGTTTCCAGGTGTTGTGTACCTGGTGGGCGTGGTCAGGGCAGGTCCCACCCCTCCTCTTCAGGTGTGTGTCAGTCACGTCACTGCTCTACTCAGCCGCTCACTTCCTGCTCCTCTACTGCTACCAGCTTCCAGCACTGCATGAGGCGTGGCGTCCCAGCTGGAACAGCACCAGGTACCACAGCCCGCTGCTTTAGTGAAGCTGGTCAGTGATCCATTGATTTAACAGAGCAGCTGTGATAATCTGAGATTTATGCAGTTCACTTAAAGATCAGACGTCGAGTATGTGCAGTCCTGTGAAGACGGTGAAGCCGAAACATGTTCACAGTGACGGAACCGTAAAGAGCCGAATCCATTGGATTGTTTGCTTTAGTCGTGGTTCAGTCAGGAAACAGTAAAACAGAGTGAGTCTTTGGACCAAATGGATCAGAACTTAGAGCACATCCAGGTACGTTTTGGACCCTTGACAGCTTTAATCTGTCTTCAAAGAACGAGCACACACTTCACACACCCCGTGCCCGGACATATTCAAGGCTTCTGTAATGCCGACAGTCTGAACGTACAACACATTAAAATACACTAAAAGAGATACGGGCTGAGCACAGAGCCAACTCGCTGTGTGTTCTGTCGGATTCACAGCCTTGGTCAGGTGCAAACAGCGCAGGAAGACATGATGACGATGATGAAGATGAAGATGATGATGATGCACCTTTGTTAACCTATTCCTTAATTGTTCAATAATGAGATTGCTGCGGGTACAAAACTGTTCCTGTACAGCTTGTTTTTCCTCTGGGGGCCATCAACCGCCAGCCAGCTGGGAGGAGCCGGAATTCCCTCATTCACTCACATCATGTATTTGTCCTGATTATTGATTATTAATGGCTTCCTGCGCAGAGTGTTGGGCCTGGTGTCTGTGGTGTGGTCGGACTGCGACTCTCCCTGGAAGCTGCAGGTGAACTCTGACCTCAGCTGGTTTCACTTCTGCAGCCCGTTGATGCTGCTGCTGCTTTACCACGCCGTGGCCGCTCTGTGGAGGAACCAGGTGAGCCCGTCATACCTGTGTGATGACTCACTGCTGCCGAGCTTCAGCTGACGGGCGTCATGTGTTTAGCTGATGGACGGAGGTGGCGACGCAGAGAGGGCGGAGTCAGCGGCCAGCGGGAGCTATGACATCACTGCCACCAGCATCGTGAGCGATGATGTCACCAGTGACACAGCAGAGAGGAGGAGAGAGCTGTGGAGGAGAACACGCAGAGATGTACACACACACACACACACACACACACACAGAGACACATAGAGACACACACACACACACACACACAGAGACACAGAGACACATAGAGACACACACACACACACACAGAGACACAGAGAGACAGACAGAGACACACACACATACACATGGAGACACAGAGACACATAGAGACACACACACAGAGACAGACACAGAGAGACAGAGACACAGCGAGACAGACACAGAGACACACACAGAGACAGACACACACAGACACACACACACACAGAGACAGACACAGAGACACATAGAGACAGACACACACACAGACACACACACACACAGACAGAGACAGACAGAGACACACACACACACACACAGAGACACACACAGAGACACACACACACAGAGACAGACACAGAGACACACAGAGACAGACACACACACAGAGACAGACAGAGAGAGACAGAGACACACACACAGAGACAGAGACACACACACACACACACAGAGACAGACAGAGACACACACACAGAGACAGACAGAGACACACACACAGAGACAGACACAGAGAGACACACACACACACACACACACACACACACACACACAGACAGAGACACACACACAGAGACAGACAGAGACACACACACAGAGACAGACACAGAGACACACACACACACACACACACACACACAGACAGACAGAGACACACACACAGAGAGACACACACACAGAGACAGAGACACACACACACACACACACACAGAGACAGACAGAGACACACACACAGAGAGACAGACACAGAGACACACACACACACAGAGACACAGAGACACACACACAGATGTACACTCACACACACACACACCTGTTTGTTGTTGACTTCATCATATCTTTGTAATAATAGTGTGTATTATTTTTAATCAGCGTTACTGTGTGGATGTTTACTAAACACTCCTCTCTGTCAGGTGCAGGAGTCATGGTCCAATGAAAGCCCTTCTGACTCTTTGGCTCCGCCCACGCAGAGCACTGCCCTGGGATTGGACATTTCCTCCACTCCTCACTATTCTCTTAGCTCAGGTGAGTGCGTGGTTTTGAAATGGACAAAGGAATTCCATTTATTGCTAATCAGTGAACAGTCAGATGTTTAATGAACATGGCTATGTGTCCTCTGACCCACAGACACAATGGAGACGTGTGTTTTTGAAGGAGATGGATGGGAGGAGGAGGAGGAGGGGCGGGGTGAGGAGGACGGGCCCAGCACCGCCTCCATAGCCTTCAGCTTCCTCCTCAAACAGAGCTACATCTGCGCTCTGATCGCCATGATGGCCTGGTCCATCACGTATGTCTCGTGGCTCACGTGCGTCCTGCTGCTGTGGTCATGTGTCCTGTGGATGATGCGAGAACGCCGCCGATACACACTGATGTCATCATCCTGGCTGGTCGCTTACGGCAACCTGCTAGTCGTCTTGCAGTATGTCTACAGTTTCCCGTCAGTACAAGAAGTCCCCGGACTGTTCCCAAGAAAAGATGACCCCTGCAGGGAGCTCGGCTCGAAGGTGATTCTGACGGCACTACGAGAAGACTGCAGCGCGCCGTTTATTGGAATTGCACCATACTTATTGATTTGATTGATAGGTTGTAGTTGGGTTTATTGGTTGTTCTTGTTTCAGTTGCTGTGTCTGTTGACCTTCTGGTTGCTGCTGCGTCAGTCACTGACTGAGAAGAGAGACAGGCAGAGAGAAAGACAGGCAGACGTACAGCTCTCTGCTATCACCGTCAATAAGGAAGGTCTGTCGATCACCTGTCTGTCTGTCTGATGTTCACCTGTCTGTCTGTCTGATGTTCACCTGTCTGTCTGTCTGATCACCTGTCTGTCTGACTGTTTGTCTGTCTGATCACCTGTCTGTCTGTCTGTCGTTCCCCTGTCTGTCTGTCTGTCTGGTGTTCACCTGTCTCTGTCTGGTGTTCACCTGTCTGTCTGATCACCTGTCTGTCTGTCTGTCTGCTCCCCTGTCTGTCTGTCTGTCTGCTCACCTGTCTGTCTGTGTGTCTGATGTTCACCTGTCTGTCTGTCGTTCCCCTGTCTGTCTGTCTGATGTTCACCTGTCTGTCTGATCACCTGTCTGTCTTTCTGTCTGATGTTCACCTGTCTGTCTGATCACCTGTCTGTCTGTCTCTGTCTGTCTGTCTGACGTTCACCTGTCTGTCTGTCTGATCACCTGTCTGTCTGACTGTTTGTCTGTCTGATCACCTGTCTGTCTGACTGTTTGTCTGTCTGATCACCTGTCTGTCTGTCTGTCGTTCCCCTGTCTGTCTGTCGTTCCCCTGTCTGTCTGTCTGTCTGATGTTCACCTGTCTGTCTGTCTGTCTGTCTGTCTGACTGTTTGTCTGTCTGTCTGATGTTCACCTGTCTGTCTGTCTGATCACCTGTCTGTCTGTCTGTCTCCTGCAGGGGATCAGGACCTTCAGGAGAAGAAGAGGAGAGGAGACGTTTTGTATGATGAGGTTCTGCTCCTTGGAGGAGGAGTTCAGATGGAGACCCTTGTTGCCGTGGTTACCAGGATGTTTGTCAAATACTGGATCTACGTCTGTGGAACAATGTTCTTCTTTGTTAGCTTTGAGGGGAGAATTGTCCTTTACAAAGTCATCTACATGGTGATGTTCCTGTGCTGCGTGGCCCTCTACCAGGTACTACAGCAGCACTGCCTCTTTAAGCACTGCTGCTGTAGCAGCTCTTGATCGTACCCGTCTCTCTTCTCCCGTCCGCGTCTGTAGTTGAACTACGAGCGGTGGCGTGCCTTGCTCCGGGGTTTCTGGGTGGCAGTGGTGGTTTACTCGATGCTGGTCCTGATTCTGGTCTACACCTTTCAGTTCCCCTCATCGCCCCACACATGGAGTTACTACACTGGTCTCAGTACACACAGGTGCGTACACAGATGTACACACCTGTACACACCTGTGACACGTGTCTCATACCTGTGTGTGTTTGTCCAGGTTGGAGGACGTTGGTCTGGAGAAGTTCTCTGTTCCGGTCCTCTTCACCAGGATCTTCATTCCTGCAGCCTTCCTGCTGGTGCAGTACAGTCACACAGGGTCACGGTGGATGGTGTTCTTGTTGCTGTGGTAACAGAGGGTACCGTTTGTCCCACAGGTGTGCATTGTTCACCTGCACTACTTCCATGAGCCGTTTCTGCAGCTCACGGACCTGAAGACTGTGGTGGACACACATAACAGTACCATCACCAGGTAACCTCGTCTGTTTAGATCACCCAGCCATCATGGAGCTGCTTATCATAGGAGGAACACAGAGACCGAACGGCTGACTCGCTAAGCAGCACCTGTCTCTGCAGGTTGGTCCACTCTGAAGGCAGCCTGGTTGACCTGTCAGTGGGCGGAGCTCCTCAGAAGCCCCAGGAGGAGGAAAAGGGGGCAGAGCAGGAGGAGAGAGAGGAGACAAAGGAGAAGTGGATTAAGGAGGAAGAGGAGCAGGAGGAGGACTACCCCTGTATGTTTGACAGGGAAACCCTATCTGACCAGCTTACAGGTAAGCACAGGACATTGTCACTGTCATGATAAGCTGAGTTTAAACAGGAAGTAAACTCATGGTTTCTCCCTTCAGGGCTGGTCTCCTGGCGGCTGGTGGTGGATCGTCTCTCAGTGCTGTTCCTGCGCCTCCTGCTCTCCATGCAGCGCCTGCAGCGCCTCCTCTGGTGGCTTCTGGAACTGCACATTGTGAAGATTGTCTCTGCCTACATCATTTGGGTGTCTGTAAAGGAGGTCAGAGTCTTTTTGACAGTAACCTGTCTGACCGTTCTCCTTCACTGACTGTCACACTTTCTGCAGGTGTGTGTGTTTAACCTGCTGTTCGTGCTCTGTGTGGGCATGGCGCTGCCCTGCAGGAGCTGGCGCCCCCTGCTGTCAGGAGTTTGTACAGTCTGGACCTGTGTGGTGACTGTCTGTAAGATGTTGTACCAACTTAGTGCAGTTCAGCCTGTTGCATACTCCTCCAACTGCACCATGGTAACCATGACAACAACTATTTTCCTGTGTCTGGGTTAAAGTGATGTGCCCGTCTCTGACCTGCCTGTCTCTCTGTAGCCCGGTAACTCCAGCATCGATCTGTCACGCTCTGTTTTGTACTCTGGTCCTGTTGACCCCGCCCAGTGGGTGGGGCTTCGCAAGACAGATGGAAAACTGCTCGACTACTTAAGGGTGAGGAGTACTGATAACAATGCTTATAACAATCTGAAATGTCTTCTAGGAATCCTCACATTAACGTGGACTCTGCTGGCAGAGTCTCCCTGACAGACTGGCTCTAAAGGTGGCGCATAAACTAGAGCCAGCTGTCTGTGGCCAGAGTGCGAGGGGAGCCCGCCTCTGCAGCCTTGACCCCCCCTGGCTCAGTGCTACCACTGCTGTTGACCAGGGATTAGAATGGGGTTTGATCTGTTCATCTCTGTTGTTCATGTTGTAAAAACATAAGATAATCCTTTAGTAGAACCCTGCAGGAGAACTTATCTTATGCTAACCTGTCTCCACAGTACAACCTGATGATGCTAGCGCTGTTAGCCTTTGAGGTCACCATTTACAGACATCAGCAGCTGTACCGCCTCCGCCATAACAAGGTCACGCCCCCCACCAGGACACTCTTTCATGACATCACCAGATGCCACCTGGATGACAACGTGCTGAGCTGCATTAAATACTTACTGAACTACTTCTTCTATAAGTTTGGACTGGAGGTAACGCACCAACACAAACTGACGCTCTTGTGATGCTTCAAAGCGTCCGTCCACTCCTTTCTGTCGTTTTTCTCTCAGACCTGCTTCCTGTTGGCCGTTAATGTCATTGGTCAGAGGATGGATCTGTTTGCGGTCGCCCACGCCTTTGGCCTCATCGCTGTGCTATCACAGCGCAGCAGGAAGCGCATTGCCTCAGTGTGGCCAAAGTACTGTTACTTTGTGTCTGGGCTGCTGTGCTTCCAGTACGTGCTGTGCATCGGGTTCCCTCCTGCCACATGTAAAGGTACAGACTCTGTCCCACATCGTCACAGTGTTCAGCTCAGAGGTGTAAAAGTTTCTTTTGTCTGATGAATATCAGCTAACCCTTCAAGCTAAGCTAGGCTAGGCTACCATGTGTTAGCTGAATGTGCACAGTTAATTGTATTTCTTTAACAACAGTCAATGTGTTTTTCAGATTATCCCTGGAGACCTCCATCCTCCAACATGGACTCCAACGTGGTGAAATGGCTCTTTTTGCCTGATTACCTGACACCACCTAACTCTCTCTTTCTCCTTTGTAAGTCGTCATCATCATCATCACTTCCTCATGCCGTTTTTATGTTAAATTAACTGTATAACACGTTTTTCGCAGAGGTTTAAAGATACCTGGTTGTTCTTATAAACGGAGTTAAATGTGTACTTGACCTTTGTTACCTTTGTGCGTCAGATGACTTCCTGCTCCTTCTCGGGGCGTCGCTGCAGCTGCAGATATTTGAAGAGGAACTTCAGCCGACTGTTCAGATCCTTGCAGGAGACAACAGTGAACTGGATGGAGATGAGGAACAGACCTGTGACCCAATCAGACGACTTCATGTCAGCACAGTCCCTGATTTCACTCTGTCCCGGTAAACTCCGCCCACCTTGTTTCCTGTGCTCCAGTTCACCTGCTTCTCTTACGCCTGTCTGCCTTCTCAGGTCTTACCTGGACATGATGAAGGTGATCATCTTCAGCTACATGTTCTGGTTTGTCCTCACCATCATCTTCATCACTGGGACCACCAGGTGAGGATACAGGGCCCCACACACTGCAGCCATTTAGACTCAGAGTGAAGCCACAGAATCTGGGGCAGAAAATATTCAGACAAAGCTGATGGTGTCACTGTTCCAGGATCAGCGTGTTCTGTATGGGTTACTTGGTGGCCTGTTTCTACTTCCTGTTGGTGGGCGGAGACCTGCTGCTGAAACCAGTGAAATCCATCCTGCTGTACTGGGACTGTCTGATTGGCTACAACGTGTTTGTCATTACTATGAAGAATATTCTGTCGGTAAGATGCAGCCTCACCTTCATCCTTGTTGGAGATGAGTAGTCACACATTGATCTGGTTTTGAGTGCAGTTAGACTCATCAGTGCTCAGTTTAGGAGTCTCAGAGCAACAGCTCCTCATGGGAGAAGGCCGGGGTCAGGACAGCTCAGAGGTCTGTCTCTTTGTCTCTTTGTCAGATCATGGCCTGTGGTTTCATCAAGTCCTTGGTTTTGAATCACTGTTGGCTGATTCAGCTCTTCAGTCTGGCCTGCACCATCAAAGGATACACCAAACGTATGTAAACTGTCTGAATGTAAGACTTCAGTCGTCAGAGTCCCGCTGTGAAATCAGGTGTTCACTCATGTGTTTTGTTTCCAGCGGAGCAGCAGAGCAGTAAACAGTGTGAGCTGCCCAGCGACGAGGCCGGAATCATCTGGGATGGAGTCTGTTTCTGCTTCTTGTTGCTGCAAAGGAGAGTTTTCAGGAGTCACTACTTTCTGTTTGTGGTGTTGGACCTACAAAATACACAGCTACTGGCCTCCAGGTACACACCCATTCAACAACCCATTCAACACACTACCATTCTGTTAACACATGATGGTCATGTGTGCATGTGTTGAAGGGGGGCAGAGCTCTTCAAGGCATCCACAGTGAAAGCTGTCAGAGCCAGACTGGAGGAGGAGAAGACCTCCATGGACCTGCTGAAGAGACAGTAAGAGCAGCTCATATACAGACAGAACAACAGATCCTCCTCTGCAGATGAGTCCATCAGTTAAAACCACGTCCTGTCTGTCTGCGTGTTCTAGGATGGAAAGGATTAAATCTCGACAGCAGAAGTTTCGCAAAGGAAAAGAAAAAATGTTGAGTCTGACCCGAGACAGCGTCCATCCCAAAGGTCAGTAAACTGACATCTGAGTGGAAAAAATACAGTGATGGTAACTCTGAATGATCTGAAGTGTTTTTATCTGCAGATCAGGAAAATAAAAAGGGCTCAGGGCAGAAGCAGTGGTGGAGACCCTGGGTAAACCACACCTCCAGTGAGTCACCTGACCTCCGACAACATCAGTCTCACCTGCACAGTCTAATGCTCAACCTGTATCTGTCTTCAGTGGTCCGAAGTGGAGACTACTACCTGTTTGAGACAGATAGTGAAGAGGAGGATGAGGAGAAAACGGAGGAAGGGGAGAAAAAGGAGGAAGAGCTTCCAGAGAAATCAGCCTTCCAGGTCAGTGTCCATGATAGTTCAACCTGTCACGACTCTGAGGGTCACGGGGATCAGAGACTTAGGGACTGCAGTGATCCTGATGGCTTTTTCTGTGGACAGACATGAAACTGAATTTTTATATTTAAAGTGTCTTCAGGATAAGTTAGGAATGCTTTCTACATGTGCCTGCATTAGTTTGTTTACCACGCCTGGATCACCGACTCCAGAACAGCGATGAGAGCTCGCAACAACCAACAGAAGCTCTGGAAGAAGAACTCTTCTGAACGCAGGAGCAGGAAGGAGGCAAGGACAGGAGGTAGGGAGCGGGAGAGGAGGATTCAGATCGGTCCAGAGGACGCAGCACCTTCTAAAAGATGGTGCTGGGATGCCTCTCAGATATTCAGTCATGTGTTATCTGCAGACGTTAAACTAACTTGTGCCTGTGCTTAGCGATGGGAAGTGCCATAGAAGTGACAGAGGAGACGGAGGAGGAGGAGAAGGATGAAGAACCAGGTAAGGTGTCACCAGGTAGCATCCTGAGCTAGCATCGTCACACTTAAACAGGTAAATGTGTTAAAATGACTTGTGTGCTTCAGACACGGTTCTGCGTCGGTTCTCCAACACTCTGCGGTTCTGCTGGGTTCTGCTGTCAGCTCTGCTGGACTCGCTGACTGCCTGGCTGAACGGTTTGTGTCAGGAACACATCGACATCTCCACCGTCCTCCGCATCGAGCGCTGCATGCTGACACAACAGGCCAAGCAGGTGGATTCTCAGTTCTGCAGCTTGAACGGACGAAATTATGGACCCGCCCTGATTTATCTTCTTTGGGTCTGTTTTCAGGGTTATGAGCCCAGCAGGGATGCAATAAATGTTTACTACCAGGAGCAGCTGATGAAAACATCCAGAGAGTCTGGGCTGGACTTCAGTACTCATGAAGAAGGAGGTGAAACAGCAGAGGAGAACCCACCAACAGAAGCAGGAGGAGAACCAGCACGTGAACACGGACCAGAAGCAGAGTTTGAACATTATCCAGATGAATTTAATATTAGGGCAGAGTCACAGGTTTTAAGAGATGACACAACTGCAACAAGGCCAGAACCGGGTCTACAGGAAAGAGAGAAGACAGAACAGACCAGCAGTCCAGAAGAACCAGATGAAACCTCAGGAGCAGCAAAGGATCCACGAGACGCAGCGGTGGAAGCTGACACCTGCCCAGAATGCCAAGCAGCTAAAAGCAGCCAACGATCTCGACCTAGACTGTCCAGGATGAAGAGAGTGTGGTCTTCATCCTCTTTGGCTTCCTCTGAGGAAGACAGCCTCAGTCCCACTCACAGGTTCGTCCCCCGGAGGCCTTGTATTAACTACGTGTTACAACAACAGGGGATCTGCATCGATATCTACTGTAGAGATTATTTCTGAAGGATCCAGCTGTCACCGATCAGCCTGAACAGTATCAGTAATCAATGCATACATTTAAAACTAGATTTTAGCTGCTTCATTGTATATAGAACCTGAACAAACACATGGATGTTTTATCTCCCTTTTTCTGAACAGTGGTGCAGAATTAATGCAGCACGTTCCCTCTGCACTGAATCAGCCCTTCACCAGCGCCTCCTCCCCTGCCTCACCCACCTGCCTGCTCCTCCCTCCTTCTTACAGCCTAGCACTGGGCCTGGAGGAGGGGGAGGACAGGAGGGGGAGGGCTGTGCAGGGAGGGTCAGGATCCAGGAAGCAGCTGCTGCTTTACACTCCAGGAGAAAGGAGCAATTTCCCATGTGACTCGGCCTCCACTTCCTGCCCACTGGCATCCTGGACAGAGGAGCTGACGGCGAGGGAACTGCTGAGGAACAGGTGAGGATGACAGAGTGAGGCACATTAGCACCTGTCCTCTACAGACGATTCACATTCCACCTCTCCAAACACGTTTCAGGACGTTTTATGATGACGAGCTGGAAGCATCAGACCGTTTCTATGCCAACCAACCTCAGCTGCTCCAGCTGTGCTACGCTCTCTACAACATCCTTGCCGCCAGGTAAGCGCTCCTGCACACTGAAACTCTCAGTAACGTCTGTGGATGCAAAGGAGGTAAATCCGGTCTGACTCACCAAATCACAGTGTTCTTACTTTAACAGAAACATTCGATTTCCCGTCCTCTGTGCCCGCCCTAGGTCTGAGACCGTATGCTACCTAGTCATCGTGCTGAACCACATGGTATCTGCCAGCTGTCTGACACTCATCCTTCCTCTGCTGGTGTTTCTCTGGGCAATGCTGTCCGTCCCTCGACCCAGTAAGACCTTCTGGATGACAGCCATTATCTACACTGAGGTTTGCCCCGACATACTCGTGTTATGAGCTTCATTTAAAACTTCATGAGCGGGTTTGACAGTCTGTCCATTTGTCCTCAGGTCACCATCGTTATCAAGTATTTCTTCCAGTTTGGTTTCTTCCCCTTCAATCAGAAGCTGGAGCTGGACCGAACCAAACCATTCCACCCTCCAAACATCCTGGGGGTGGAGAAGAAAGAAGCCTACGTCCTGTATGACCTGCTGCAGCTGCTCGCTCTGTTCTACCACAGAGCCATCCTCAAGGTAACGACACAGAAGCCACCCAGCAATACAGGAGCACTGAGACTGACTGCACCTCCTCCCTGTTCTCTGTAGTGCCATGGACTGTGGGACCAGACTGTTAACATGGAGCCCGACACCCCCTGTCAGCACGGTGACACAGGACCCGTCTCCTCCCACTGTGTCACTTCCACTGATGGCGTGGAGCCCACCAACACACTACGACAACGAGGCAGGAGACAAACGCGTTCTCAGTCCAGCCAGCTGCGCTCTCCTGCAGGTAGACTCCGACAGCAACGCTGTGAACGGATCAATACCCAAAATCGAGAAAAGTGTGCACCTGTGTGATGATGGTGTCTGTTAGGGAACAGGTGTGCCACGCACAGCGGACCCTGGCTCTTATTTGTAACATGTCCTCTTTGGTTTCCAGGCAGCGTGAGCTCCAGAGCTCAGCAGCCCAGCAGGTTGGATTTGCTTTTGGAGAAACTACGAGAACTTTCCATCAGAGCCAAGACATACTCTGTTAGGAGGTGAGATGAGCCCAAGCTTCATGTTTTTGTTGTTGAACCATGTTACCCATAATCCCCCTCTCTCTCTCCGTCAGGTGTATGTCTCTTTACCGTCCGGTCTGTCAGTTCTTCCGAGCCCTGGTCCAACCAGAGTACAGTGCTGTCACAGATGTCTACGTCCTCATGTTTCTTGCTGACACCATTGACTTCATTATCATTGTCTTTGGCTTCTGGGCCTTTGGAGTTAAGTTCTATTCAGTCTTCGCTCTGAGCTGTGACCCGACTGACCTCTGTGGAATTTACACTTTCTGTTTTGTTCTATTGAACTTCCAGAAACACTCGACTGCTGCCGACATCACTTCATCTCTTTCAGAGGATCAGGTTCCTGAAGCTTTCTTGGTGATGGTCCTGATTCAGTTTGGTATGTCCAGCTCTCTTTCTGTCCACCTTCAGTCAGTTAAACGTGTCACGTAACCTGTCTGTCTGTCTGTCTGTCTGTCTGTCTGTCTGCAGGAACCATGGTCATAGACAGGGCTTTGTACTTAAGGAAAACAGTTCTGGGGAAGTTGGTCTTTCAGGTGATTTTGGTTTTTGGGATCCATTTCTGGATGTTCTTCATCCTGCCAACTGTCACAGAGAGGTAATTCAAATTCTGCCTCGTTAACTTAAGTTCCTGCTGACAGGTTCTGAATAGGGTGAGTTTCCATAAACTACTGTTGGTGTGATAGGGCGGACTCAATAGCAACAGACCAGAATGGAGTCTAAGCACGATTTCAGCGTCTAGTTGAGCAGGCAGCAAGATGCAGGTAGAGTAAACGCAACAGAACAAACATGCCGATGAAGATTCTTCCAGGTCCTTTTCGTTCAAAAGGTTGAAGTGAGGCATCTGCACCCGTAGAGTTTGTCTTAAAGACATTAACCCTGATGAAGCCGTTTGGAGCAGCAGCAACACGTCTTTAAGAAAAACTCTACAGACGCCTCACTTCAAACTTTTAAACTGACAACATGTTTACCACGGGCTGAATCAAGTTCCAAAAATGCACACAAGGCCACAGAAACAGTCCCAAGGTCTCACTTGTAGTGAGGAAGAACAATCTAAGAGCAGAAGAACTCATACGTTCTGGGTTGATTGGAGACTGGATGCAGGTGAGTTATGTGCAGAGTGGGAAAACTATGAAAGGGGCGAGGACAAAGCGGCTGTGGGGAAAAGAGGGGATGGCTGGGTGAAGCTGTGACACTGTCTGTCTGTCTGTCTGCAGGAGGTTCAATCAAAACCTGGTGGCTCAACTCTGGTACTTTGTGAAGTGTGTTTATTTCGGTCTGTCGGCGTATCAGATTCGATCTGGTTACCCAACACGAGTTTTGGGAAACTTCTTGACAAAAAGCTACAATTACCTCAACCTGTTCCTGTTCCAGGGGTGAGTGTTGGTTTAGCTCAGAGGCTGTTGTCAGAGGTAAAGAACAGTCAGCCGGGCTCCATGACATATAAAAGTGTACTCCACATCCCTGCAGTTTCCGTCTGGTTCCATTCCTTACTGAGCTGAGGGCAGTAATGGACTGGGTTTGGACCGACACCACGCTGTCTCTGTCTTCATGGATCTGTGTGGAGGATGTTTACGCACACTGCTTTGTCTTAAAGTGCTGGAGGGAGTCTGAGAAGGTATGGGTTGGTTTTTTATCCAGATGTTTGCATGTTCATATTAATACACATGTATGCTTGTCTTCAGAGGTACCCACAGCCTCGCGGGCAGAAGAAGAAGCGGGTGGTGAAGTACGGGATGGGGGGGCTGATTGTTCTCTTACTGATCTGCATCGTCTGGTTTCCGCTGCTCTTCATGTCACTTATCAAATCCGTTGCTGGCGTGGTCAACCGGCCTCTCGACGTCTCTCTGACCATCACACTGGGAGGCTTTCAGGTACTTGACCGCACTGCGACAGGCATGTTGTTTGTTAAAGCAATA
This sequence comes from Ambassis agassizii, assembly GCA_036025115.1. Classification (NCBI taxonomy): domain Eukaryota; kingdom Metazoa; phylum Chordata; class Actinopteri; family Ambassidae; genus Ambassis; species Ambassis agassizii. The sequence continues at coordinate 15,790 of JAVQJX010056755.1, forward strand.
GAACAGCTGATCTGCTGTTGTTCACAGCCGATCTTCACAATGAGCGCACAGCAGAATCAGCTCCGAGATCTGAGTGAGGAAGACTTCAGCTCCTTCATCAGCTCCTACAGCTACACACCTGTAAGATGCAGTATGACGCAGCGCACTGAGACCACCCACGCACCGTGTATTCCTGGCAGTAATGCTGTGGACTGTATTTCCCAGAGTGCCTTGCAGTTCCTGGAGGCATACGGCCATGAGGACGTGACGGTGGCAGAGCTTCAGGGCAGCAGTAACTCTCTGTGGACCATCAGTCCCCCCAGCCGGCAGTACCTGAGCCAGGTCCTCAACCTGGACCATTTTCCCCTGACCCTTTCCTGGACCATTCAGAGGTCACGATAATCAATCAGTATTTATTGATGTTTGAACTTCTGTTACTGGATGCTTCAGGAAATATTCTGCTTAGCAGTAGTTGTGGGACTAACAGTAGATGATCAATAATCAGTCATTAATCCCAACAAAACAGGAACTTGAGTCTGGGGGCAAAGGTGGAGCTTGCATCGGGTAAACATGTGACTTATCTGGAGGATCAGACTCGCCTGGACCTGATCGAGCTGCTCAATGGAACCAGGACACTTCCTGTGTGAGTTCATGGGTGAGGCTGAGTGTGTGAAGGGGGGGGGGGGGGGGGGGGGGGGTGTGGGGTGTTTTTATCCAACAGTGCGGC
>JAVQJX010056913.1:0-16001 GCA_036025115.1 Ambassis agassizii
AGCAGAAAAATACAGTAGAGCTGTTCATTCATTCTAATATCTTGTCGAATTGTTGAAGGAGGAGGTCAAGGGTAATCAGATAGCTCCTCAACCCTGGAAGGCACAACTATTACAGTCACTTAGAATAAACCTGGATAAGTAAAAGGTGCATATTAGTGTGTGCTTAAACAATGTAATTTTACATGTGCATCTTTTACAGTATTTAGTGTCTAATGTGAGTAAATGAGCTTGTGCATGCATGCACACAGAGCAGCATTAGAGGGCGAGTTCCAGACATCCGACAGCTGACAAAGATTTTATCATAAGCACGGAATAGTGGATACATTTCAAGGTGATTAAGACAACCTGCATTTATGTTCCTTCCTGTGGTCGTTTAAATTATATTATATATAAGACATGTAGTTCATCACATTGTTTACCTGACAATGCAGCCATTTAACTGCTTTCTGTGCTTATTTTGTTCTCCTCTGCTGCCGCACATTCTCAATGAAAGCTTTAATGATTCACCTGCCGACTCTCATTTGACATCTGACCTGACTGTATGAACGAAGACCAGCAGGTCAAGTCTCAGCTCAGTAGTCTCAAGCACAAACATGAAATTATTCATCAGTCCATCTGAATAAATGAAAACATTTCTCTGTGTCAAAATTTATGCCAGCTTTATTTGTTTATGTAGAATCTCGTCTTGATGTATCAAATCCAATTTAACCCGGGATTCATTGGTAAAAAAAATCCAGATTACAGAATGGGATTAGGACTGTAAATACTTGATGTTTGTCCCCATTTTTTCTGCTATAAAACAACCCTGTCTAAAAACAGGTTTCAATATCTACACTGTTGTGTTCAATGGACTGTCTCAGGCAAACCTAATCCCTGCTCATCGCTCATTCTCTGCGACATTTGAGATCCAGCGTCCCTGATCCAAAGTTATTAAAAAAGCTGCAGAGATGGAGGGATATAGAGGTAGGGGGTCACTTGGACCATACGGCTGATTAAGTGTTTTTACTAGCGGGGGGAGTCATGGTCAGAGCATTCGAGAGTTAAAATGTTTTTGGTGTGTGTGTGCATGTGCGTACACACACTCGACCCCATGTGATGATGAACAGTTGGTCTATCAAGGAGATGGATGAGGTGGACCGATCGTCCAACCTTTCCCACCCCCCACTGGGTTTAATGGCTCAGCTCCATGTCAGGGATCAAAACATGCATGCATAAACATGCTCAAGATTATCATTTTCAATCTGGACTCATTTGTAGTAAAGAAAAAAAAAACAGGAGCATCAATTTTACTTGATTTCCAGCCACAATTTGTTTCACAGTAATTGCTGTTATTCCTCCTGCAAAAACGCAGCAGCTTACAGTCAACAGTCTTCATGCAGCAATCACAATTTTGAAACAGCTTCCTGTGGAAAATTAAGGTGAAAAATGCAGCAGGGGGTGATGCAAATGGGACATTAATTATGCAACAGAGGCCATCTAGGGAAGTTAAAAATGAAATAATAATAATGAAACAGTTGAGTTGTAGTGCATGCATTATAAGCTTACCCTGGATTTCTTTCTTGGTAATTGATGTCTGATTTTCCCAAAAAAATGTGATCAGGTTAAAAAAAAAGACGCAAAATGACAAATCTGTGCATATGTTTAATACAAACTTGCTCTAAAGGAGCGGCCTGCCAAGGGTGTACTTATGCAGTGTCTCATAAAACATAACACCAAACACTCCACATAAACACACACATATCCACAGCAGCAATTACTGAGGCCTTTCCACACAATCAGGGGCCACAATTAAGCTGTGAAGGTAAAGCAGCCTTGACCTTGCTGTGTAATTAACGGACTCTTCTTTCATTAATCCCCACCACCCATCCTTTCAAAGACACCCCCACCCCCAACCCCCACTCAATACCTTCCTCCTTCTAAGCAGCCGTTTAATTAAGACATGCAACATGGCGTCATGAGGAGTCAGGGGATAGACGTCAAGCAATTAAGAAAAGAATAAAAGAAGAGATGAAAGGAGTGGTGCAGGAGAAAAATGATGGTTTCACTCAGTGTGGCTTTACATCTTGTCCATCGCACAGATTTTGTTAATAAACCTGGCCTGGGCAGAGCTAAAATATTAATCTATAAATAACAGCTGCTTTCATAATTCCCAGAGTGCAACTCTCAGAATATACTATGAGGTCTGGGGAAAGGAATTATGGTCCAGACGCCGAAGCATGTGGAGACAGACTGAACCAGACAGTGACTCATCGGGTAAAGTGACTTGAGAAGCATTACACTGCATGTGTGCATTTTTGTGTCAATGCAATGCAGTGTTGTGTGTTCACTTCCTGCTTTGTGTGTGTCTGTTTATATATGTATTTCCTAGTCCATGAGGGTCTCAGGTGGGCAGAGTGCGTCTCTGCGGCGAGCTATTTGTAGAGCAGAGGGGATGCTAACAATCTGTGCTTAAAAGAGGCATTAATGCCTAAAACTCCAACTGTTCAAAGAGAGCAGAGAGCAAGTAAAAAGAATCACGCTGCACAACCAGACGTGGCAGACGTTTCGAGACCCACTTTTCTGTGCTATTTACTGCTTCACTTAGCGCTGTCAACAGTCATTGCCTAATACAGGCAGAGAGCTGCAGTGAGTCTCAGCTTGAAACAGGTAGGAGAAACAGACATAAACTGGCGGCTGGAAACTTGCTGCACAAATGGTGGCTGCACAGCATAAAAGAAACGTGTGAATGTACAGTCAGGCCTTTTTATGATATAAATGCATTAACAACACATTGCATTTCTTATCTGACTCATTATCTTCTGATTAGATGCCATAATTTCTGAATCTACCTCTGAGCTATATACTACACTTATCCACACAATGTAGCATGACATGCAGTGAAAAATAGTTATTCTTTGACTGAATTAAACATTAGTCAAGCTTAAATGGCTGGTGAATCGGACTTGTCACACAGCCTGATGACTAACCAGTCACTTAGAGGCACAAATGGCTCCAGCTGATGTTAAAATCTACTGAGCAGACAGCTGTAGTGCTTGTCATAATTTGGGGAGAACAGGCAGACATTCACACCACAGTGTCCATCAGGGCCAGTTACAATCAGTTACTTTGTTATCATGTAACAGCCACTCATATATGACTCTCTTATAATGGAGGAGGATGACATTTACCTAACTCCCCTGAGCTGCTACTGTTCCTGCACCTCTGTTTCTCTGACATGACCTCTTGCAGCTGAGAAAATGTAGCATAAGGCCGACTGAAAACAGATAAAAAAGGCCACCTATAATCGTGTAGTAGAGGCCTTTAAAAGGCTGTGCTTTCAAAAGTTATTAAGAAAAAAATTAAAAATGTCTGCTGTTTCTGTGTACTGTTTGATTTCATGCAATCTATTCTTCATAACCTTGTCTGGGAAAATTTTAATGAAGAGCAGAGTAGCTGTCTGTACCTTTAGCCCTGACATTCCACAGTGTTAACAACCAGGATTCTTTAGTCGTATCAAACCCACTGTTTGGTCTTTCCAAGAAAACCACACACACAGAAAGGGAAATTCAAAGTGTTGCTTTGTGTCAAACGTTTGTGGAGCAAATGAAAATATAAAATCTGTCCTTCAAGAGTGTAGCAAGATAATAAAAAAGCTTTTTAATCGTCAGACAGGCAGGCAAGAGCCGCTTCTGCATTAGTTTAAAACTTGTAATTTTTGCAAAACCAGAATAAACTTTTGCACACAGTATATAAAGATGACAGAGGTCAGGAAGAGAGAAGGCAAGACAAACTAGCAGCATATTTAGCCGGTGCGTGGGAGTGTTATGTGTGCGAGCATATCGATTTGTCCTTCCCCTGAAGCGATTTAGCATCATTCCTCCGTTTGCATTTGCTTGCCTTTTTTTCTCCACTCCCTCGATCCCTGCTTTCCTGCTGGCTGACACCCTCCACACTTGCTCTGTATCGCTGGGAGGCAAGCCCAAATGGACTGTGAGTGGGTGTGTGTGTGTGTGTCAGTAGGCCGAGAAGTTCAATATAAACCTCTCTGTATATTTTTAACTAACGCTCATTGGAATGGCTACAATGATTGTTCTACAGGTCAGGTTATTGTTCTCCATACCTTTCAACCAAAACTGTATGCAGTATTGATCCAGTAACAGCGTGCTCCCCAATTATTTACTTCAGCATATTTCTGTACTCACAACAAAAGACCTGCATCATAAAATCAGAGGGTGTTGTAGCAAGTCCTTGTAAGAATAAGGAGACTACATAACAAGGCTTGATTTCGCCAGAAAAATGGAACTTTTTAGAGTTCTTGCTGATCTGCTTCATGATATTTTGTATGTTTAAGTTGTGGTTTTACCCAAAAATCATCACTGCCAAAATGCTAACAACTGAGCTTTCTTCTTCATTAAGCATCTGTTACAGATCAAAATCTGGATTTCTGCACTACACAAAGTTTACATGACTTAATTTGTACTTTTATTGAAAGTCTAATTTAGACAGCATGAAACAATATGAATGCACACATGTAGTGAGCAGTGTTTATGAACTGATGTCTTCCCAGCTTCAGCGGAGATGTGCACACATTTCTTCTCCAGTAATTACCGTCATCTGTCAAGTCATCTGTAAGCTACACTTCTCGACCCCACTCTGCTTCTTGTTACCGGTGAATACTGCCAATCGGCTGAACAAAAGGTCCAGAGGTCCTAGTTATGCATAGAGGAGATTTCTGCGTCAATGTGACTCGGTGGCCTCACACTCACTCAACCCTTTCTCCTCTCTCCCTCTCTCTCACACACACATAAACACACACTTCTTTCTCTCTGCCCCACGTTGAAAACACACACAGTCCCGCTCTCTGCTGAGCTGTGTCCTTGTTACAATCCTGCCTTTGGCACATCAGCTTGTTGTCCTCGCGCACAGGGTCGACTTGGGTTCGCGACAACAGTAGATTATGTAGAAGCTACAAACACTCAGAGCAGAGAGGGGCAGGAGAGACAAGAGGCTTTTCTTTGGTTTGGCACATGGAGCTTACTTGGAGCTACTACTCCTCAGAGCATTAGGTCTGAATTAAACAAGGGGAAAGAAGCAAAGATGAAGCGATGAGATGGAGAGGTGAAAACCATCTTAAACTATTAAGTGAGACAGCGAGAGAGTGAAAGATTTTATGAGCTTAATATAAAACTATGATTGCTTTCAATGAGGGCTGGATGGGTCAGTGCTGCTAGTTTTGGCCAGTCGGTGGGTTTGCTTGCCAAAATATCTTCCCATCTGGATCCGAGCCTCCGTTTCCCTCCATCTCATCTGCACTCAGCTTTGCCTGCTGCTGATCTGCATTGCTCCCTTTGCTGACCTCCATCGCCCACTCTCCTTTTTTCCAGCCATCTTGCTCTTTCACCCCTCATCACCTCTGTCCATCCGTCTCCCTCTCATTCCAACACGCTTTCTCCCGATCGCTCGCTCTCTTTCCTCCCACAGCTCTCTCCATTAATACCTCTCACTATCTCTGTGCCCCGAGGAAAGAGCAGGGAGTGAGTGGGATCATTCCGACGTTGCGATCCAAGTTGAAAATGAAAACATCCGCACACACACACAGTTGGAAACTACTCTGCGTACACACCAGAAACCCAGAAGCAGAAACACCCACCACCATTCCAACTCCCTTATAATAATGTGCTCCTCTCCAAGTATGCTTCCAGCTTTCTTGTTGGCAACTCTGAAAATTAACAGTTAGCAGTTTGCTTAACGTAATTTCCTCTTTTGCCAGATTGCAGCTCATCTGTTTTTACAGTTTGCATGTCTTACACAAGAAATATCTGTACAATTACCAGTGTAAGGTGTCATTTTGACACATGTTGCAATGACCCATGTTGAACCTTTGAGGATTGTGCACAGTATGGTGAGTGGTTGCCATGGTAATAAGAAGGGAATAAATATGCACTGTTTAGATGCAATAAAATGAACACAACACAAGGCTCTAAGCAGATGGGATCAGTGACATATGGGATTGTTTGCCTAACCCCTGGTGATGAGTAACATCACTTGATATTAATAGGATGTTTTCCTTCATGTATGTGCAGGCAGAATCAATACAGTAACATTATTTTATTTATAGGAGCTAGGAATAAACTTTTGTTAATGTGGTCTGCAGTGCATTGTGAACAAATGTCTGCCTTCTTTCATACCTTAAATAAATGCCCCTTCAAAAATCAGTCCCTCTATTTCTCACTGAAAACATTGATAGATAAGTATCCTAATGTAGACCAATACAATTTACCACTTTGGCTATAAATCTCAAGCTTTAGCTCCTGATTTCATGAACATTGTTGGAACAGAATGTACCGGCAACATGTAGTGACAAACTGTCTGGTGCCTCAAGGGCATGCTGCTGTATCAAAATACCAGATCCAGCACACCAGCCTACACAGATATCCATAGCATGAGAATAAACAGTTGCAGTGCAGACTGGAGGCTGTAAACAACTCAAAGATGGATTCAAATGGAGGCAGGCACACAAATTGTGGGAGATTGATGCAACATGATGACATTGACCAAAGGGACGGACTTAATCCATAGAATTTAGAGATGAAGTTGTTGGGTTATTTCTCAGATTTTCTAGAGTGTGTGTTGGCTTTGTGTTTCAGAGACAGTCTGATCCTCTCTGGGTAATTTAATTGTTTGGCTTACAGAGTGTACAAAACTTAATGTTGCCTTTCTCTTTCTGCTAGTCTCACCCCCCTCGACTTCTCTCACACAGAGCAGAGACAAGCGCAGGCGGACAATGCCAACTTTCATACAAAGGTTTCTTTCTTGCCAGGCATAAGATAGTAGTTATGTCACCAAGCACCGTTCTGTGCACTGACAGGGAGACACAAAATGTACACACACACACACAAGGAAAAAAGCACAGCACTTGATGCGCTATCCAGGTAGCAAACAGATATTTTGCAGTCATTCTGCTGCATGTCAGTGGACAAACCTGACACAGTGATATGTGAGAGTAGAAGAAAAAGTATGTGGTAACCTGCAGGGAAGTTTGAGCAGACACCTGACATGTTTCTCTGTGCTTTATCTCTCATTCCCTGTCTTCTTATGAGTCAATGTGACCATTATTCCCACAAAATGTGCTACAAATAAGTAAAAGAGAGTTAAAGCATCATCACATTATGAATTAATTTTCATTTTATACAGTTGGCTAAAGAATAGAGAGGACTTTTCAGACCTCAGCTGTTTGCATTTGCATAACCACCCACACGCATCCATCAACTTGCTATTTCGGGTTTTCTGCTGTTTAAACGCACACCAATTAAAGCTGTGAACCATAATCTGTGACAGTTACCTCACTGGATAAGTCACATACAAGAGTATAAGCAGAACCCTGTGTGGGAAAACTAAATAGTTAAACTAAACTAAAACACCAATAAAGACTGAAATGACAGGTCACAATATGAGAACTTAATTTGTAGTTAGTGATTGTTGGTGACATTTATTGTTAATGAATAACATAAACAGATAAAAGCTTAAAGAAGCAGCCTGTATGTGTTTTGGTCAGTGAAAAAAAAACAAGCTGCCAGTAAATATTAAGACTTCAAATCAGGCTTCTGATAACACACTAGTATTACAGTAGCTCCACCAAAAGCTTATTAGCATTCAAGAATGCTATTAGCATTAGTCTAAAAAAATCAATATGGGAACAGTAATGGCAAAGAGGAATGTGTAAGCTGCTGAGCTGGTGTTTTTACAAAACCCTATTTGTCTCACTATTTCTCACAAATATACAAAGGCTGACTGAGTGTCGCAATATTGGACCGCCAAAAACACATTCGTAGCAGTGATTATATCAAAATGGTGACATGAAGCCGTCCTTCATCTTGGGAAAGAGTTTGGGAACTCCAAGTTACACAACCTTATTAGTAAGAACTCACTTCTGCTCAAAATTCAACATGCTGATTATCTTTTTCAGCCATCCTTATCCTCAGATGAACAGAAAAAGAAAACAAGCACAAGCACACACACACACACACAGCATAGCATCTCTATCCTCCTCATCCAGACACATGTTCTGACAGTGCCAGCTGGGTAGATTAGACGGTATGACAGTTTATTAGAGAGGAAGTGACATGAGCAAGACAGGAAACAGCACAGACATCACATACATAGCCAAGTCCACTTCTGCTCAACAGAACACACATACACAAAAGTCTTCAAAAGATGCAAATGTCAAGTCTGCGACACACAGAGTAGGACAATATGAATGCAGCCTAAGAAAATCAGTAACGTTTCCATATGATAATGTTCCGCTTTTAAACAAATTCTGAAGACATGAATCCCTTGAAATCTGTCTAAGCCATGCTATCAATTCTACAAATTCTACCTTACCTGCTCTTCTTATCTCTCAGTGTGCAGTGGTAACACATCCATACTCCTCTGGCTTTAGTTAAAGCTGCCCAAATCAATATTCTATATGAACAGTGGGACAAATGATCATATAGGACTTACAGTGACATTACCTCTTCATTTCTCTATGGGACATTTTAACATCTTTTTGTAGAGTATAGTTTGCTTTTCTATCCTTTTACCTTGGACATTTTAAATGCAAAACTTGCTGCATGATTCGTTTAATAAGAGTGCAACTGGAGGTAGAGCAATATAGCCTCTATGAAAGCTCCAGGGATATCATAGTAAAATACCCCCTGCAGTCAGAGGGTCAATCTATTAGTGGGGAGGCATGAGGATCAAAGCTGGGGGTCAGAGTTCAAAGGGAAGGAGCAGGAGCAGCCAAGCAGCTGGTGGGGGCAGAACAGAGATCAGAGGCTCGTGTCCAGGTCTGACCTAGAGGCAGCCAGAACAGGGACTGAGAGACGTAAATGATACAGGAGGAAAGTTTTCCGTAAGCATCTGAATATATATCACACTGGTGGTTGTAAATGGTGCTGGCAACAAACACAAACAATTAGCATGAGCAGTGTTGCTAGCAGAACATGTTAGGGCAAATTACTTTAGACAATACAACCGATGTGAACTGATTACAGGCAGCACATTCTGATTACAGTCCAACCGTTCAAAAACACCCACAGGAGACCACAAACCATAAAAAAGTACATAATCACTCCTAATACATGATTAAACAGCTTTCAACAGTTAATATCATTTGTTGAGGTCTTATTGTTCTTTTATTGGATGAATAAATTCCATAACTGCTGTTGCTATGTAATGTGTTATTAACTGAAGGTGCTAATTTAATTTACTGCATTAGCTTTGCCAGGCCTGTGCTACGCTACTCTGTGTACCAAAATGTTTCTTCCTGCTTGGTTAGTTTGCATTTGGGCATGTGCTCAAGTGTGTGCGTCCCACTGTGTCTATGAAGAGTCCTCATTAGTATTTCCTCAAGACACTTGTTGTGTTATTACGATATCTACCACTGAGAGCCGGTATAATTGGACTAGAATAGGATGTGATGACTCTAAATGGGCCCCGCACTCGTAGTTACTGAGCTAAATGGCCACAAAGCCTGCTGGGTAGTACTCAAAGAGAAGGCATGCCTCTTTGTGATTGGACACAACGTGCATGGCACCTTTGTCTGCTTGTTTTTCAGTCTTGTTATTGCAGATGACAAAAACATACACAAATAAAACTAGAAGTGCACACACAATGCCAGAATTATTTAAATATGCCACATTATTTTCTGTCACTACCACATAATGCATGACCTTTGCTGTGCTGGAAAAGCACACACATACACATAAATCTACACACGCTGTGAGACAAAGACCAAGACATGCTGAGAGATACCACATAGTGGTCAATAAATGACAAAAGCGATTCATTCCCTCATCCATCCTTCCTTTTATTTATACCTGTCTCTCACTGAGTGAATGTGATTGGCTGCTGGTGGTGGGTGGTGGGAAAATGCTGGGAAGAGAGAAGAGGGGGTGCTGAGCCAGACTGAGCTCACCAATTAGATTGATCTTGGAATGACAGAGTAAACAAAGGTTACCTAGACAACAGTTGGCAAGGGATTTGACAGCAACTAATCTATTCTTTTTCATCATCATTTTTGACTTTGGCTAGAGGTATGAGGCCAGCGTGTGGTTTGAGTAGACATTACACAAACACGTGTGCACACACACAACAACTGGTGAATCAATGATGGATCAAGATGCGCACTATTCTGATCAATGCTGACACAAGTGCAATACAAAGGCACACAAAACAAGTAGAACAGAGTTTTAGATAAATAACCAACTAAATAACCAACTATCTACGTTTAAACCATAAGCTACTGCACAGAGCTGCAGAGCTGTGTGATAACACCTCTAAAGTGTGTGAACACTGCACACTTATTGATCCACTATGCACACACACACCAATGCACATACACATAGCAACAGCAGAAAAAGACTTGTCAATATACAATCTGGAGAATTCACACCTAATTGTGTTTGATCGCAGGTCGCAGCAGATCAATAGCAGCAGACACCAGCCACACAGGTTTATACTCACATCCAGGCAGCAGGAAAGAACACACACAAACATACATACTGTACACATTTTACCCACATAGTGAATTAAAATATGTTGTTATAAAAGTGTTCAATTGATTGTTTATTTTATTTTTATTTTCACCTTACCACTGTGTATGCACAGCTCATGTGTGCAACAAAGGTAGCATGATGCTGCACAAATGAACCAGCAGTGCAGTGAAAAAGAGAAATCCTGCATTGTGAAACAAGCTGCACAAGACAGCAATAACATTGGTTACAAAGGACCAGGAAACCATGTAAACCTAGGTCAACTAAGTTCACTGATATCGTGAATGTGTGTATATTTTATGCACATCGGCACGACATCAGTGTCCTTCTATGAGTGTAGGCACAGTTAGTGAGTTACCACACTGACAAATCTGTCTGTTACACTTAGCCGAGAACAAAAGACTCCCCCCCCCCCCCACCCCCCAACTACTGTACACATGCAGGGTGGAGCATGTAATGTTCAAGCAATCATGTTTAAGTGTGTCAAAGCATGCTGACATGGCGTGAGACTGATTGTCGGTTAGTGCCCAGCAGCAGGGTCAGACAAGGAGAGAGGGGGGAGGGGGGGGGGGGGGGGTGCAGCGAAAGTCGAAAGTGGCAAATGAGAGAGAGTAAAGGAGAAGGGGAGAAGGAATAAACATGCTTCATGAATAATTCAATCTAGGGCACAGCCCCAGAGACACTGACTTTAACACACACACTTGTACATACACACACACTGGGCAGGACACTTGTAATGGAGGGATTACTGTGCTCTTGTGACAAGTCAGATCTGATCCCGAAGAAGCCCCTTAGGCAGACAGAAGTGACAGAAGCAGGAAAAATGAGGTGCTAACAGAGCAAGAAGTTTGGCAGCCGTAGGCATTACACCTCTGATCATCAGCTCCATCTATTGTTTGCTTTTTTTTTCATAGAAAGATGTTGATTCCTAGCTTCCCAGCTCTCTAAATTTTACTCTGATGTCAAGTAGTTTTTAACTTTAAAAAGAAAGATGGGGACACAGAGAGAGTGTGTGATTGTTTTGATGGTATGCAACAGGCTTTTGTCTGAACTTCCTTGTAAGAAGCTGAACATCAGTCTCTGAGGATGTGAGTGCTTCACTGAAGTTTTTTTGTCCATCCCTAACTGCCAGTAAATCTGGTATTATGGTAATACGAGGGGCTCAGATGCAGAAAAAAAAAACCATCTTTCATCTTCTTTCAATCCACATGACAGCAAGCGACCCTGGCTCGGTCAGATGCTCTCAGATCTGCTTGGACAGATATTTCATAGTCTGACAGCTACTTAAAAGTCCGGTGTGACTTCCAAAGCATCACTTCGCCCTTTCTCTTCCTCCTTATACACCCGCTTCATCTCAAAGCGTTACATGGGCACTCATGTACCCACCTTTCATCTGTCCACCCCTGTTTCCTCGTAGCAAATGGATACTAAAGGTTCATTTCAAGCTGAGCATATGCACAAACAGGTGCATGAGCAGACAGCAAGAAAAAGGGAAGAGAAAAGAGAAATTAAGATGCGGATTTGGACATGAGCAGCGGGGAGTGTGTCTCTCTGCGGGAGAAACCACGCTTCCATCTAACTGATAGCACTCACAGAAAAACATTTACACACACATGCCAGAATCAATGTGTCAATACTCTACCAAAACCAGAGTAAATGGATTGCAGCTCACACATATTATATCATTATGTTGGTGTGTGTCTGACCCCAAATTCTGACCTCCCTGTGGTGGCAAGGTGCAAGAGGAAATGGAATTTCTCTTAAGGGATCAATAGGGTATCACATTATGATTATTATTGATGGTATGAGCTAAATTACCACCACCATGTAATCCATTACTGCTTACATGAGTGTAGTGTCAAGACACCTTTGAATGTATCCATGCAGGTTGTATAAATGAGAAGGGCTACAAAGAAAGAATCAAGATGAAGAGTAAGTAGACAAAGGTGAGAGGAAGGCATACAAGAGAAATCTATACAGGAGGACGGAGACACAGAGAGATGAGTGTGTCCTTGACAAGTGGCTCCGTTATCTTCATGCTTTATCAGTGCTGTGCTGATCTGTGCTGCAGTGAGCAGGCAGACATGCCGACATGGCTCACGTCCCTCAGACATTTAGCATGGTCTATAAACCTCACACACACACAAACACACAGCTTATTCACATACAGAGCCGGTGCTAATGGCACCACTGTCATTATGACAGCTCGATGGCAATCGCCAAGCCATTTCTTGGTTACTGATAAAAACGCACAGGCAGTCATGGGTGTAAAATAAATCACAAAGAAGATTTCTTTTGTTGCCTCATAGTTAAGAAGAAAAGCTCAGTGGGGGGAAACGATGATGATACCGTTTTTTAATCAATTGAGAGACGATCAGCAAGAGTTAGAAGCATGGAATACAGGCCTCCAGCCATAGACCAGTGATAAGCTTTGATGCTTCGTTCTTCAAATTGAGAGGAATGGGGATTCCAGCACGACCACTGTCTAACAAATGTAAAACCCCCGACTTATTTTCCCTGCAGAGAGCTCCCTTGAGGAGAAGTTAAAGATGGTGTTTTTCCTGGGAAGATTTCACTGATGCTGAGGTGAAGGGATTGTGACAGACACCACGCATGGCTCTGAGGAGACTTCAGCAGAGATAAAGACAGCATGACAGTGATTGGCATGGGACTGCAAAACTGAGATTTGTGTCCTCTTTAGGATGAGTGTTTATGTATAGCTGGATAATTTGAATATGAAGCCTGTATGGTATGTAGGGGGAGGTGTGGTGGGATCCCATGTGCATGCGTGCATGCTAATCTATAACGTGTGGCGTGTATGCTCCAGATTGTATGTGGTGTGTTTATGATTTTTGATTGCATGTCTGTGCACAATGTGCCTCAGGGCAATTTCAAGCTATAAGCTATAGCGTGAGTGTGTGTGTCCACTGGAGACTTGTTCTCTTGGTTTTCTGGGGGCTTCTTTCTTAGAAGTTATAATTATTGATGGCTACATTGCTGAGAGACACAAGCATAAAGAGCAAAATGAAAAAAAGGAAAGTGAAGGACAAAAGAATAAAATATTTTTCTCAATTACTTTGAGTAATATTTGGCTATACTGGCACCACAGTTAGTAGCAGTTCCTTATTCAAATTTAAATTCATATTCAATGTGTTCAAGCTCACATTGATGTAGGACACAAAATCACTACATAAAATGGACAGAGCAGTTTTTATTCAGTAGTGGCATTTCCTAACCACTGTCATCACTGACAGCAGTGGAAACGCACAACAGTAATTTTCTCATCCACAGTAGCAGAAAGTGATTATTATTTGCAATCATGCTTTTTATGTGTGTGTGTATTTAATGAAGGAAAGAGGATATAATGGGTGTGTGTGTGTTACTTTTGTAGAGTAGTATACTGTGAGGATTTTGAGTCATCTTTGTCAGAGGCAATAAGTATTATGTATGTGGAGCATTAGCTTATAGTTCCTAAGCAACAGGTAGTTCTTTTCTTTTTCATGTGATTAGTTCACCTTCTTTCACATTATCCTATCAAATCATATGGAAGTCTTTGCATTCTGCTCCCTGCTGAAAACTTTTGGGGCTCTGTAAGCGACTGCAAATGGGCCAATTAGAGCCTGGAATTGAAAAAAAAATTATATGTTGCATGATTGTGAGCATGACAAGAGCATGAGAAGAAAAACATTGGTATATATACAGCAGTGGGAGGCAGAGAGGTATGGATGGAGGAGAGCAGCGCATAGTGCAGCCATGGGGAGAGGGTGATTATGTGAAGTTAGGAGAGGAGTGAAGTGTGAAGTAATGAGGCCAGAATGAGGGCTGCAGCTGTGTCGTGTCCACCAGAACACTCACACAGAACCCAACACACACACATACACACAAAAGTCAGTCAGCCATAGGGACTCCAGAATGACAAATGACAAAGTGACAAATGTGCCTTTAGGGAGCAGGGTAGCAGGAATTGAGTTCTGCAGGGTTAGAAGAAAACATAATACCCACAACGCACACACAAACAGACAAGGAAAGCTGACTGTGTGAAGACAGAGACATAGATAGTGATGCAGCTACACATGCTGTATGAATATCATCTTATGTGTGAGTTTGCATCTGTGAATGATGTGCATTTGTCATCATCCGTCAGATTGCAGCACATGCATTTGACAAGCTGCTTTCAGTCACACAGACACACTCTCCTGAGAGCTTGACCATGTCAACCTACTGCATTCTCTCCTGTATTGATTTATTTTTTTCCCCCTTTCACTTTGTTTGTTTTTGTTTGGTCCCTCTTATCAGGGGAGTTTTAAAGGCATCCTCTGGGTCAAAGACACACACGAATGGAAGTGGAAAAAGAGACAGAGACTGTGCGACAGGGAGAGGCAGGAGGATAGAGAGACAAAAAGAGAGAGATAAAGAGGGGAAGAAGAGATGAGAGATAAGAGGTTTGCCGCCAGGGGTTATTGCCTTTCTCACACTGTGTATTGATTTGGCCTATTAGGGGGTGGGCTGCAGTGTCGAACAAGTATTCTCTCACACACACAAGCGCACACTTCCTAACTTTTGTGCTTGTATGGTTGGTACAGTTTACATTGACGAACTGATCGAACAGAAACAAAGTGATATGGAGCACACAGACACAACAGCTGGCAGCTCAAGTATCCTGTGCCTATGCACTAATTGGCATCTTCCTCCTGTGAGTTGCAGGAAGGGTCTCAGACAAACACACACACACACATATGAACGCACAGCGCAGCTGAAGGACACGGGGGCATGGGAGAAGCCCAGACAAGCGGGGAGAAAAGTGGAGGGGAAGCAAAGGTATCGATCAAAGAGAAGGAGTGGCATAAATGAAAGAGAGGAAGACAGAGAGATTCAGGCGTTAAGAGGAATGAGGGGAGCAGAAGAAGACAAGTCAAGGGGAATACGTAGAGGAACGAGGCGTAATCCCCCCATGCAGAGTTTAATGGTTGGGCCCAGCGGTCGAGGACGCTGGCAGGAGGTCCTGAGGATGGATCGATCCAATCCCTCAGACAGGGGTGGAAAACTTTTGTCTTTGAGAAAGAACGGCTGAAGGATTTAGAAGATTGGGGAAGACAGAGAGAAAGTAGAAGAAAGGGTTAGCGAGCAAGCAAGCGAAAGAGAGAGAGAGAGAAAACTGGAAGCAAACTCAAGGGGGTGAAGAGCCAGGGTGGAAGGAGTAATAGGAATTATCTCTGTAATGCTGTTTGACCATGCAGAAGGCCTGGGCAATGCAGAGCGGGCAACACGCTGAGTGTGTCACCCAGAATGCCAGTCAAACTTTAATTACAGGCGCAAACACATGCATGCAAAAACAGCCTCTAGGTGATCCAATCCATTCAAAGTACACAGAATAAACAAAGACACTGGCACCAGAATGAGCAATATTTGTAACTAATGCTCAGCCTCAACCTTCTTTTTATTTATTCATGATTGCATTCGAAGAGAGCTCATTTTAAACTCACTATT
>JAVQJX010056989.1:0-12644 GCA_036025115.1 Ambassis agassizii
TATGCCACCCATTGCCCTATATGTGCTACAATAATTAGTTGCTATAGACATTTGGCATTTGCAACACAAAATCTGCAAGAAACCTTCAATAGCTTGTAAGTGGTATGTACACAGAAAAAACATTTATAGACCAAATGAAATAAATAAAAACAGATGCATCCCTAAGCCTGTTTTGTGCAGCTCTGAGGTTTATTAATCCCTTGTAAATTGTATTTCCAGTCCCTGTGATACAAAAATAATACCAATGTGCCTCCAATGGTATGCATGAGGCAGGAACAACTGCTGCAGTTCTATATTTGTCCTATAAGCCTGTGACAGAGGGCACAGTCTCTTCTGTCAAACACCACAACAAGCTGCCAACTAGAGCTACTGTGGGTGGGGGCATCAGAGGCACCTTTCACCTGTGCGGAACATTTGAAGGATATGATGAGCCAAAGAGGCAGAGAGGCAAAGAGAGAGGAAACCCCGTTGGGTACTAAAATGCACAGATGGAATGAGGGTATGGATGGGGAGGTAACTCTGTATTACACTGTTGGTAGCAACATGGTGTAAACTGCACAAAGGCTGATCTTAGTGTTAATTACCAGTGAAAGATGCACTTTAAAATGAATATTTATACTAGTTATACTATAGTTTTGTCCATAAAATATCAGAATATATTAATCAATTATGGACAAACCAATGGAGATTGTCAGCTTTACAGCAAATGCTTGGACTGGACAGAGAAGATGTGGTGGCTGGGAGTCCATATACTTTTGTCCATATAGTGTATAGACGATACAGTCTGTAATGGCGACCATTGAGGGTGAGAAGTGTTCATTGTTTGACACTCTCACAAATCCACCATCCAGGTTCTCACAGCCTTTTGCCAAATAATGTCAATATGCACTTATGACATTAAATTAGCAAGCAAAAGCACAGAAATTGAGACACACTGTTACCCAACTGTTACATCAAGAAAGTCTGTGTGGCTTTAAATAAACTCCTCTGGTTGCGTTAATCTCATTAAGAGAGACATTCAAGCGTTTCACTTCTGCCAATTGGGCTTTCCCTCCACCTCTCTGAGCCAATCATCTCAGCTTCTGTCACATTTTAAACCTAGTTTTTTTCTCCTTTGTGTTTCTGCTGTCAGCTGTCACTGGAGTGACAGTGATGCAATCCCATTGATCTCTAGTTTCATCAGAGCCAGCTGTCCAGTTGGTCTTCTCAACGAGTTCAAGAACCCTCATCTTTCAGAATCTTCACTCAATCTGGACAGCTGATGGTGAAATACATGATGGAGGCAAATCACTGAAAGACTCCTCAGATCTCTGTAACCTTTGCCGTCTATGAAATCATTTGCACAATTACTATGATTATATACACAGGAAAAGGAAGGAGACTTTCGAAAATGAATCAGTGTAGCCACTGTTAATGTCAACTGTAATTCTCATTGAGCAAACCCACAGCAATCATGTGCAACCTCAGAGCTCTTAAATGAAACAAATGTCACGGATTACACCCATTCTTTGATTACTGCTGAAAAATCTCTGGTTCATGTTTTTCAGATCAGATTTTTGCTGAGTGCAAACCTAAATGGAGAAGAGAGCAGCAGCAGCAGCAGCAGCAGCAGGTCAAAGTGTTGTGTTACCTTTGAAAGCGCGGGAAGAGGAAATGGAGGGTGGGAGTGTTCTAGACAGGGCTCTACTTCATCAGAGATACGAGGAATCCTTCCATCTTGTTTCCTGTGAGTCAGAAAGGATGCAGGAAGCAGGGAGAAGGAGAGAGAGAAAAAGAGAGAGGTTATCACTAGCCTTGAGCTTAGTTTCTTATTTAAGCAATAAGAGCATGGGAAAATGTCTGTGACACAACTGACTCATCCCACCAAAGCGGATCATTGAGCCTTTGCAACACTTTTTATTACGCCACAGCGTTTTCTTTACAAGACGTCCTGTCCGTTGTGTGTGGTTCTGCCTTCACACTTACTGTAGCTGTGATGAAGGTGATGAAAGGTGATTAATCACTGAGAAACAACAGAAATAAGGAGAACTGCACAACAAGAAAAGGCAAGTGTAAAGGCGAGGGAGAGCAAAGTGAAAATTGATACAAAGCCGAAGAAGAAAGGACCCTCAGCTTTCATCTCCTCACCCGCTGCCCTCACCGCTCTCTCTCTCTCAGCCCTGTCCCCCTTCTCTCTGTGTTTGATTGGACTTTATTACCAGTCTGACCAGAATTCTGGTCACAGCATATTACTTCACACCTCGTCTCACACAACAGTCAAGTTGCTAGAACTGGCAGCCCGTCTGTGCATGCATCCTGTTCATAAACCTGCAGCAGAGGGCACTTTTAAAAACACTCAAGAGCAGAAAAAACAAACAACAATAGCACAATCTGATTTGAGAAAGTGAGTGTAAATTGGTGCACTCACATATTTCCCTTCATTCTGCCATTTTGGCACAAACCACATACTGGTCAGGCTGAAGTATCATTTACAGAGGCTCTTTATTCTGCTACACAATCCATTATTAGATTTTCTTTAGCCCCCCCCCCCTTTACTGAAAATACCTTACCTATTACAGCTTAGGAGAATCTATATGTCTGAGTAAACAGAGCTGCACTTTTATAACAACAGAGTGCTGACCTGGAGTTGAGGTTAGGAAATCTATTTGTAACACAGCAGAAACGCTGCTCTTTGTTGCCTCTGATCTCTGCTGAATTCAGGGAAATGACTGAAAGAGGCTGTCAAATCTTACCCGAAGCATCTGCTTCTCACAACTGACATTCCTCTAGAGTGTGAACTTTGTTATGTCTTTCATTTAATACAGCCGGAACACAAAGAACATATGATGTCAAACGCTGCTTCCAGCCAAGAATGATGCGTTAAAATCTGCCTACAAAAGAAAACAGCTTCTACTGAGCCTGTTGAGTCAGAAATCTGCCTCAGCTGAGGTGACAGTTTTTTTTTAACCGCCCCATGAGGCAATTAGGCTCATTAAGTTCTATAATTAAAGATTCATTAAATAAAACTGGAAGGTGTTTTGTTTTACTTTAGCTCATAAAAAAGTTATTTCCTTTATAATCCTGTGTCTTTATTCAGGTTTTATTAGAGAGCCACCAAGCATACCATCAGCAGTGAGAGCAGCAGGCAGCCTTCATCTTTCTGTCTACTCAAGTCTTTCTAAATCAAGATTGATTTGCACGTTTTATTATGACTGTGGGTAGACCCACATGGGTGGTTTCTGTTAGCAGCAGGCAGGTGACTTTACATAAAACCGTGCAGTGTGTGTGTGTGTAAGCATTCAACAAGACTTGATTTAGAAGACAGATAACAGGAATATACTCTGACTCAGACAGATTGCAGGATGGCATATTCAGACTATCACAGCATGCACAGCACGTTATCAAATACCACCATCCTGACGTATGGGGACACAGTATCATATCAGTTTATTAAGAGTCAAATTAGAGAGGTATATTCAACCATTTATCTACTGATGTGAGGGCAATGAGGTGCACTTTTGCATTATGTATTGGTATGCAACGTGTGTGAGGAAAGCATGAAAGGTACAGTCTGTTATATAAAGTGAAAAGCTTTTTCCTAAGGTTGTCACACAGTGATCTTTGATGAAAACAAATTTATTCAAAACATATCCATCCACAAACAATAGGTTGATTGCCAGTCTCAAACTTGAAATGGTTGTGGTTCAGGCACCGTAGAAAAATACAATAAAGACAGACAGCACAAAAAGAAGAACAACAGCTGGGTGAAAGGTAGTCAAACTATTCCAGCTGTCAGCTGACAGACATTTATTTTTTTCACTTTTATGTTTAAACTCATGTGCAGGGTATTTTTTTTGTTTAAAGGAGCAATTTTAGGTTTGATATAGCTGATAATTGATTTTCTATCATCTTTTTTTCCAATTTGTCATTAATTTGATGTTTAGAAGTTTTTTTTTCTTTCCTTACTGCTGATGCCTTGATGAGCTGGCTGAATTAGATGTCTCCTATGTCCTAATGAGCTCTGGATGTGGTGACTGGTGTGGATCAGACCTCTGTACACTAGCAGGCAGGTGGTGGGGTCACTGTGTCACTGTGAAGGGATGATTGGCACATAGAAAGCACAAACCAAACAGTGTTTATCTGACCAGGTTAAACATTGAGAGGCACCCTGGGAGCTCCCCACTCATGACCTATGTTAAAGGCTTGTTCTTCACTTACATTTGATTAACCATTTGCAACCTTGGCGACAAAGGAAAAATCAGAGAAAAGCAAAAATCACAACATTTAATATTCTCTCCTCCTCTGCTGAGCAAAACTTTCTGATGACATATTTGTCTTGCAGTTACTAACACCTATTCCTCTATGGTACACTTACTGCCCAGTTCAATTGTTTTCCCTTTATGCTGTTAAAATGTGTGTGTCACCTGGGAACATTACCTATATCCTATACCTATATCCCCCGAACCAAAACATGTCTCAATGTTGCCAGAAAATTAGAGAAAATGTAGATAATATAATCCATGAGTCATCATAAAGAAAGTTGTTTAAGTAAATCAGCTCTCTTTACTCTTTCATGAGTAATAAACAGAAAAATGATACTAACTAACTCATCTCTTTGACTGCTAAAAAAAAAAAACTTTTATGATTTTTCATTAGTGTGAAGAAAACAGCTACAATAGATTAGAATAGAATAGAAGTACTTTATTAATCCCAAATTGGGAAAGCTATGACATTATGCATAATTTTCGCCTGTCTGGCCACTGACCATGCACAAATGCACGTTTTTTATGGCTATAAAAGCAATCCGTTTCCAACAACCAACCTACATCATTCAGACATACTCAAGTTTTGCCTGATGCAGGTGGCCAAAAGAAGCATCGTAAGGAAGGACTGATGTAGCCCAGCTCCAATTCTGGTTTGATTAACCTTTGAGTCAGAAAACAAATAGGTATACATCAGGACATCATGATGGAAGTGGCTTTTGTATCTCAGGGCTATTTAACAGATGCAACACCTTTTTCATCACAATTTGCACCTTTAAATTGACACCTAGTTTAGAGCCACTACAACATGCTGACAGAAAGCAGTAGTATCTGGAATGTGCTTGTTCTGATGTGCTCTCATTGAGTGCTGGAGTATGCAATCAATATAGCAGGTACAAATAGCAACTTTAAGCCCTTTCACTGGATTTCTGTGCTTTTTCAAAGATAGTCACCCGTTTTATTTTCCCTTTCAGGCAGAATAAAATGTTTCTAAACTGGACACAAAGCATTCTGAAACTAAATCCACTAATTAATTCTGTGTTTACTAGCAGCAGTCTCCACAGACTGCTGGGTCATGAGCTCTGATAAGAATTCTCTCTTTGTGTAGTCCAATCATGACACAGACTGTGAAGCACCTGCAAATACCAATGAGCCGGCTAACGCTGAAAGCTGTGCAAACTGAATTTCAAACATAAATCTGAGGGGGATGGAGATTGTAATGTAGTTACTGAACAGAGAGCAGGTCAAGGTCAGTCAGGTACAGAAGAATTAAAGATATCAAGGGTCAAAATTGTAAAAATGAAGTATGCATTTTCTCTGGAGGGAACTGTCTGGTTTGCTGTTGAGGCAGAAAAATAGAAGGAAAAACAGTAATGAGTGTATCTTTGTGTATCTGAGAGGGGTTGCGTAGATTAAATACATTGAATCACAACACCACACACAACTTCATTATCTGTTGATCAGTTGTGGTTCGTCTCGCAAAGTCTCAGCAGAAAAAACTGCAGTCAGCTGAAAGTCAGCCCTATCAGCATGTGCCAGTCTAAAAAAAAATCCAGCAGAGAAAAAAAAAAGATAAAATCTTTGTCATTTAACCACATAAGTGAAGTGGTAAAAAGTTAATCTAGAGCCTCATCAGCAATGTCTGTTCCAGCTAACACTGCTGACCCCAGGCTACACACACTGCCTGCTGCACATGTCCAGCTCAACGCTGCTTTGCTTTCTTTAGCAAACACAAGACAGCCACAGGCAGGGCAGGAGGAGTCAGATATCATCTGGTCGAGTGCTGCTATGGTACAGTAACCTTGTCTATTAATGGTAGAGTAACTTTGTCCATTAAAGCTTAGCAAATGGGTTTAGCAGACAAGCTTCCCTCAGCGAGAAGACCTTGGGGCATGTTGCATTAATAAAGAGATCATAGCCGTACAACCCGTTGCTTTGCAACTATGGCCCAAATGGGCTGTGATTCATGGATGCAACAAGAAGGAAAACACAATGTAACAATGATCAAGCTCTGCCTAATTCTGTTTAAGTAACATAAATATGGATTGTCCAAAACATCCTCATGAATAGGCGATAGAAAAGGTCAACAACGTACAGTATGAGGCTGGAAACAATAATAGTGTGAACTTCCTCCATCTGCTTCTCCTCCATTTTCTTGGCTGACACAGCACATATTCATGTCAGCAGGTGAAAACATGCTACACAAACAGCCATAGTTTATCCTCTCTGAGGATGGCCCCATTTTATTACACTGCATTCATTCTGCACAGAAAAGTTGAAGGATGCCTTCCAAGATAATTAATTTGCCAAAAAAACTAATCAATCAGCTAATCAATCAGCAATAGTATCAAGGTTGGTCTAATGGCTAATCTGTTGTAATCTGCCAACATGATAGCAGCCTGTCAGCCCTGGCTGCTGTTGAGCTGCTACAAAAAGAAACGATTGGCCCTTTGTAACTGGGATTCTGCCAGTAAGAGCATCTATTTTTCTTGCTTTCCTTACACCATTTTAATGGGTGTAAAGCTGTCACTGTGTACTATATGAGGTTATAATTATCACCATCATCATTGTCAGACGCATCCTGGAGTTACTCCAAAATGACTGAGATTCAAACTCACACATGATGGCACAATGTCTGCTTGATAATTGTTGACATAACAGTTAAATGAAGCTCGAACGAATTTGAGATGACAGAGTGCTAATGCAGCAGTTGCAGGTTTCACTCCCTCATGGATCAGATTTAATTTTTTTTCCCAATGAAAAAAAAACAATCATAAATGCAAAACAAAATAATAATTTGGATTTAAAAATAATGGCATCATCTTTCCTTCTACCAGCACCATAGAGACATCATGAGAGAGCGCACACGCACACGCACAGGCACAGGCGCGCACACACACACACACACACACACACACACTTACAGTACGCATAGTCCAAAAGAGACAAGTACACATAAACCCCTAAGCTTTGCAGGTCCACTTAGTAGAGAGAAGCTAATCTAATCAAGTGCAGCAGCTAATGCACAATGGAAGCAGAGTCATTTGCTCGAGATGCCAGTCAGCCACTTCCTGGGTGGACAAGAGAGGCAGAGGGAGGAGAGGAGAGAGAGTTCAGCGTTTAGAGTCGGATGAAGAGATCAGGAGAGGTCAGTGGGAGCTGGAAACAACTAGACAGACTCTTCTTCTCTTCTGTGTCAGTTTCTCCCCTTCATTCCTCTATCTTACATCGACTTCAGCTCAATTCATCTATCTTTCAGCAGTTTATCTCTGCAAGGGCAGTGCACCCCGTCATCTCTATCCACACTTACCTGTCTGTGCTGCTGCCTCACTTTACAGCTCAGTCTCTCTTCTCTTCAACAACTTGGTGCTCCTCTTCGTATCGCTCCTGCCGTGTGTCTGACTCCGTTCTCTCTATCCTCCAACACCTGCTGTCGGAGATCAGCCTCTCTCCTGTCAGATGATGCTGAGAGCAGCCCTCCCTTTATCCTCCCTCTCCGTCCTAACCCTCCCCGTTTCCTCTCTCTCTCTCTTTCTGTCTTTCTTCCCCTTCCTCCCATACACACATGATTTTCCTGTCTGTTTTTATTCTGAGGCGACCACAAACGCTCTGTTCTCTCCCACTCTCTCTCCCTTCTGATTCCATCTCCACCTCCCCTCTTTCCTCTTGATCTGACATAGAGCTGCCCATCTGAGCTTTGAGTATTGCTTTACTGAGCATTTGATCAGTGAGGCTGCTTGTTAACAGTATTCAAATAGGACAAAATGCTGCAGCCGGATGTAGGCTTGAAAGCAAAGTTTCTTCTTTTTTTTTAAAAAAAAATGGGGGGACATTACCTCATCTAAAAAGCGACATCAGATCTCTCCGTCCTATTATCCTCCTCTTCTGTGACAGCTCATAAAACCCCCTCCTGCGCAAATTAGCCTAACCATCCCATTGTCCATTTGACACATTAGTGGCAGCCAGTTCGCTGAAAAGCTCTTGAATGTTGCAGATTTTGTAGCACACTCACACATAATGGAGAAAATCACTTGCTCAGCCCACAGAGGAGTAAGCACAGGTCAGGTTTTGTCCGTTGTATTTCTGAGTAATCACATTTGCCTATTTTGTAGGAGTGGATCAACATGCAAGAGATGTACGCACACACAAAACCAGAACAAAGTAAAAAAAAATATATATAAAAAGCATTCACTGGATTTTAATATTGTACCACCAGTCATAATGATGAAATAAATGATTAAATTCAAATAATTTTATCACCCTCAAAGCAGTCTGCAGCAGTAATAATGGGAGCAGAGATGAGCTACTCTCATATTCAAAAGAGAGAATACGGTGATTATTCAGAAGGTGTCACATACATTGCTGTGACTCCCCTTTTATAAAACCTTAATCAACACTTTATATATATGAGAAATGATCCATGGCCTTACCAGACATGCTCCACCTTTTGGAAAATTGTGTCAGACAAGCTCACTCTGCAGAATCGTATTCCCATCTTTCCTCCTGCAGCATCTCTGCTCTGAAGCATCATCTCTGCTGGCAGGTTTAGCTGCTTCTTAGTGTTGCTGCTGCAAAAAATATAATGCTAGTAGTAGTACCGATCAATAAGCCAGCCTGTGGCCCTGAAACAAACCCTGGAGGCGAGGTGAACAGAGGCTTTTGGCAGCCTGTTGGCTTGTCAACCCATTATATCTGATGTCCACACCCAGGTATAATGTTACAGTTAGCTGAGGGCTAGTTTAAGCACACACAAAACCACAATGAAAGGAGAAAACAAAATCTGTTTTCTTTTCACTTGCTGCTCTGGAGGTTGTGTGTTAGCCTACGTACATTACAGAGGTTCCTGCTCTAACCAGTCACCTAGAGGAGACACTCCAAGGTTTACAGGAGACACCTGGACAAAGCTGAAAGAAGGAACACGAAGCATGAAGGTTAAGTACAATCAACATCTTTCTGCCTGTTTCAAGCCAGCGGGGAGGAGCTGCAGATGAAAGATGATCTTAGCTTACATGCAGGGCAGAACAAATGGCAGCTGAGGCAGGTCAGGAGGAGGTTGACTAAACAAATTATCAGTATCACTTTTTCTTTTTTGAGTACATGGAAATTCAGGTTTGTCAAGTAAATCACGGTGTGCAATTACAGGAGCAGTTGTATATGGGTCATGCTGAGACACCCCCCCCCCCCCCCCTTATTTCTCATTTCATTAGTTTCATTCCCCTCTCAGTCTCTGTCTCTCACTGTGACTGTCTGCTTCCCTCTCCTGAGGCGGCCTAACTAAATTTAACATTTACACACCACCAAACTGCAGAGAATACTCTACAAAATCTGCAACGCTTTCATTTACAAGAATTTTGTCCTTGAGACACCTATGATATATATAATACAACAAGAGGATAAGACACACTTGACAGGACTTCTTCCAGTAAAAATGGTATGGAGGGGAAAATGCAGACTTTTCTCCACATCTGTAAGGTTTGTACTTCTTCAGCACATTACGTTTATAGAAGTATGAGTAATGTAAATGGAACTCTGTGGACAGCTAAAGCGTTGCTGAAATTTTTGTTTTTTTTGCCTTTACAGTTTTTACTCCTCAGTTCAAAAGTTCAAAAGTGTTTTACAGTGTAATAGCTTCTTTCAGCTCTACTAGAGCTCTGCAGATCACTAAAGAGCATATGAAACAAATAGCAGTGCCATGAAGTTAAAGGCAGAATAATTATTATTTGTCCACCAGTTGTTCTATAGAGCGATGAAGATTTAGGGAGGGATGCAAACAAGAAAACATGCAGGGTTATAATTACCCCAAACTCTGCTTTGATGAATGTGAAAACACAGAACATAAACATAACTTTGGCTCAATAGAGGAAAACAAGGGCAATGCGATGACTTCCTAGCAAAAAAGTAAACAGCCTTAGGGTGTAGTGGCAGGCCTTGGCCCTGATTACCCTCATGGTTTGAAGGTGGCAATGGAACCACTTCTTCAACACAACAACAGATCAGCACACCCAGACCCCTGCTGGCTCTCATAATTACTTAGAGTTTGGGTGGCTTTCTCTATTGATTCTGGCAGAGAGAGACCTGGACCCAAACTGAGTGTGAAGCTGCAGGGAGGCCGGTGAAGCAGGTAGCATATGGAAGACCGATTGTAGCTCATGCACAGTTCACCAACATAACAATTCCCCAATATCCTGACTCGGAGTGAACTCAACTGTTGTTTTACACTGCTTGGATTTAATAGAATTTGTGATAACCCATTAAATCACAGCTCCCATTAGTGTATTTTCCTTGCAATCTGACCAAGATGGGGGTCTCAGTCCTATAGTCATGGACCTCCACAGAGGTTCCACAGCACTTATAACACTTACGGTATATCACTGTCAAAAGTGTGACCATTGAATAAAAAGGACCTGAACCAGAACCTGATGGCCTTGGTGTTGTTGTGGATACATGCATGAACATGTTTTGGAAATGTTCAGCCATTTCTCCATCCAATCTGTAAACTGCTAACTCCACCAGGGTCAATACAGGGGGAGAAGAAGTGCCTAGAGCTCCCTGTTCCCCGCAACCTCCCCAAGCTCTTCCTGGGGGATTTCCTGTCACTCCCAGGCTAGCCAGGAGATTTAATCCTTTCAGTAGAACCTGGGTCTGCCTTGTGTTCTCCAGCCATGTCTGGTACCACTCATTTGTCAATCTGTGAATATCAAGTCATTGGCATATCAATATCAGATCTCCTGTGTGATGATCAGCCTACCAGACTGGGAGCGCTGGGGGGTGTCACCTCAGAGCTTTCTCTGTATCCATGTTTTAGAGTGAACTCCTTATTTTCTCTTTTCCTACCAAGTAAATTTAGTCAAACATTCTCAAAACAAACCGTTTTACAGTTTATATCCTGCCCATATTCCCTGACCCTGGGGTGATTAAACGGTGAGTAGCTTGAACTGAGCTGCAGTCTGCTGCCTGTCTAAGTGCCTCTGTGACATAAGTGGGTGATTAAAGTCGCACTGTGGACATACAAGGATGTCTCCAGGTGAACAAGGACAAAAGATAAAAAAGGAAAGATGCAACACAGCTGACATGTAGCACAAAGTGAAGCAGAGTGAGGAGAGAAATATCAGATACAAGCTGTAAAATTAAATATCTTATTTATGGTGTGTTCACTGCTTTGCAGTGAAAGGAACAGATATGGAAGCCATTTGTCTAATGCTGCTGATTGCATCAATTGTTCATGCACAATGCTGTAAATATATAATAGAAACATGACATTGTCTCCAACCATTTCATCCCCCCCCCCCCGTCCACCTCGCCCACCCCCTTTATCTCCAGTGGTAACTTGTGTTTCAGAAATGAGCTGAGAAAAATGTACTTGATGACGCCAGCTCCACTCACGTCACTGTCTAAATGAGGTATAATTTGATAGTGTCATTTATGAACAATGCTCATAAAAATAAACCCAAAGCATACATGCCTGAGTGAGACAATTGTAGTGCATCATTTCCTGCTCATCAGTCCTCCTTCGCTCTCTGTCAGTGAGATACATACGGTACCTAATTGATGTGTCTCCTGAACTGAGATGTAATAGAGCTTGATTACATGGAGTCAGCCTTCTTATAATATGAAATGGTTACAACAGCAGGCAACACTACCCCCTCAATAAGTTCAAGCTTTTCAATTAATTAGCTGAATCAGTCTATAAGGTAATGAGGCATGGCAGAGAGGACGAAAAGATGGATGCTTGGTGGATGTTATTATCACTGTCTCAAAACTGAGACAAAAATGGTGAGCAATGAGATTCAAACATGTGTGGTGCTATTCTCATCCACCATGACAGCTGCAGCCTAGCATGTATTTAACAGAACAGGTGCAGTGAGTACCAGGCAAACCCCATCTGCTAGAATAACCTCAATCATCACCACACTGCTCTCTGACTGTGCCCTTTGCAAAACCTGCATAAGCAGAACATGCTGCAAGCACGTAAGGCCATCATGATTCCTCTGTGAGCTCACACTCAGGACTGGACCATAGCCGTGTGAGTCACAGCGGGGGTTGAAACAGCACACTCTGATCTGATCTGAAGAAAAAAAGTCAAGGCTACTTTTTTTTTTTTTTTTTTAAATGAAACTGCTCTGGAAGCAGTTCAGGTGACACAACCTGAATTTGCATTCTAAATGATACAAAAGGTTTTTACTCTGTTCCCACTGAAAGCCTCCAGGGTTAATTAACATTAGTCACACTAATTATATTATGCAAGAGAGAGAGGAATAATAAAGATAAGAGGTTTCACAAAACAACTGCATATTTGTGGAGATTTGAGTTAGTTGAGCACAAAAGACTCCAAGCAAAGAAGAAGATATTACAGGATATTCCATCATACAGATATATGGCTTTAATTAGATTAGATTAGATTAG
>JAVQJX010056992.1:0-12400 GCA_036025115.1 Ambassis agassizii
AGAGAGAGAGAGAGAGAGATGGAGGAAAGCTTGGATAAGAAGTAAACTGAGTTGCTCATCTTAGACTCCAATCACTGATGGTTACAAACTGCAGCAGCCTGTTCACATTAAATATGCCATGGATAATTGATGGGCCTTGGACATAAAATCTGTCCTGCGTCCACACACTCTTCTCTGTGTGTGTGTTTGTGTGCATGCTGCATTTGTGTGTGTGGGTAATTTATGGAGCTTGGATGAGGCTTACTGGCAGCCCACAAGAGGAAATCAGGACCACTCTGCCAATGTCTTTCAAGCCCCAGAAAAAAAAAAAAATCCTGATCATGAATCTTGCCCAGTTTCCTGTGCGCAGCACCTTTACCTGCAGCGTCATTATGTTCTCACTCATAAATTCGATGCTTTTAGGCAGCACACACACAGACGCACTTACATATAGGAATTTTTACTGCATGCATGAGTGTACAGGAAGCTGCCCTACGGTCCCACCAAAGTAATAGCTGTCTCCTCCAGTGAGATCATCATTATGATAACTAAGGCAGCTATGTCTTCAGCATCATGGTGACACCGCCAAGGACGCAAAAGGGGGGAGGAGAGGAAGACGTGCTGCTGGCCATTAACAGAGCTAAAAATACATCTGCTGTTGAAGCTGAGTTGTACTATGTATGACTGCTCTCACAATACAACAATACAACGTCTGTCATGGGCTGTTTAGGACTTGCCAGTCATGTTGACCACATTCATCACAGTCATGAGGATGATTACACAAGGGAGCTGTGAAAGTGTGTTTCAATGTGTGGCTCAAGGGTAAAGTCGTGTCAAGCTGATTTAAAAGTATGACAGAAAGACAGGCAGAGACTGTCCCTGTCCATGGTGCTGACTCTCCATCATCATCATCATCACTCTCATCAGCTTTGAGTCAGCTGGGAATACAATGAAAAAAAAAAACATGTAGGCACAAACTCTAAAAGTTGTACATCCGTCTGCGACTACACACATTATTACAGTGCTGAAAGTGACAGAAATTGAAGAGCTAATTTAAAGTCATTTAAATCACTTAAAATTCAAGTGAATCTGCGCGGTTTACTTGACTGAATTAATGCAACATTTCCCCTGTCAAAAGAAAAAAAAAATCCGGAGGCACAACATGCAACATATTCAGTTCACATGACTGCATTTCTGCCCTCTGCATTTCTCTAAAGGAGACACATTTATGCTTCACCTTCTTCTTCACAGAAACACTGAAAGAAAAGGCAGCACATTTCTTACCTCTGTCGCCATGTTGCTGTGCGTCCCGTGCTGAAAACCAACACCGTTTGCTCGTGTTGTGCGGGACCTGCCAGGGAGAATGGGCGCACGAGCGAGCGAGAGAGCGAGCGTGCGCGCAGGAGTGCGTGACTGCGCGCGCCTCGGGAGTGTTACCGCAGCGCGGGATCTGGTTGGCCGGTGATGGTGGTTCTTATGCTAATTCCATATGTTAATGCACACACCGAGGATAATTTGCTCCCAAGGTCAGACTTTCAGAAGACAGAGTGGAGACTTTTTTATTTATTCATCCAGTGTAATGCTTTTTTGTTTTGAAAGTGTCCCATTTTTTGTGGAGTATTAATAATTTCATTGATCATCAATAATTCAAATAAAGTGCCTTGGTTTATGTTTCTATTCGTGACCACTCCACTCATAGAATGGATCTTTAAAAATAAAAATGTATGAAATTTTGTATGTGAGCTAGTGTGCTTGTGCTGCGCCGTACTCTCTGTAGGTCAAATTGCCTTTTCTGCGGCTGTTTTTGGAGTTACTCTAACTTGATGCCATGAAAATAAATTATCAAGACAAAATTGATCACACAAAAACATCAAAATGACTCCTGGGTTCTGCCTTAGGTTCCACCATTCATCACTAAAGCCAAAGAGGTCTTGTGGACGAACCAGAAGGACGGACCATGCTCCACAGGAAGAAGAGGAGCAAATGGACACATCCTGGGCTGAGACCTGAGACGTCTCCTGGGATCAGAAGACCTCGCAGCTGGTGAGGAAAGCTTAACAAAGACTTTTCTTCCCTTGGGAAGCTGAAAAAGGTCGGACTCTGATCTCAGATGTTCTTTTACAGAAGTGCTAGGAAAGCATTTCATTTTAATGTGTGCCCTTGTAGTTTGCTTGCTGCACAGCACAGGACAGGAAGGACATGGACTGGGTGGTCAAAACAGCACAGAGGATCATGGTAACCCCCACCCAGGCCTGGACTCAGGAATGCCAGCAACACTTCCTCAGATCCCATCACACATCTGGTCATATCTTAATGGGCATGTTTTAAAGTCTGTCTCCTGCAGCTGCTTTTGTTCTTTTGACCTTGTTGTGTTGTTTTAATAACTGAGGTGCCAATCAGAATGTACTATGCTTAACGCTTTATTAGTGCTACAGTAACTTATGCAAAAGTATCAAAATATAACTCTATATTGCTTTCACTTTAATACATGAGAGTAAGATATTAAATCTTATAAAGTCACCAGTGAGTAACAAAGTCAGTCTCCAGGGAAATATTACAGTAAATATATTTATAAATATAAATCACTTGCATGCTATCACACTCTTGTTCAAACTGAAGCTTGTTTCCATATCAGAGTGTTTACTGCAGCTGCTATCCTCTGAAAGCAGGCTGCCACTGGTGCAAAGTGGTCATGCTCCAGTGACTTATACTGTACCCCATATGTTTAATGTACCAATAGAAAGTGCTCAAATTAAATATTTACCAGTTACTTTCAAAAATAGGAAATTCTTTGTCTTGAGGTCTCACTTGGTTCATTTTTTAAATTTCAATAAGGTGACTACAAATGTGACAGTGAGATAATGGCTCACATTATAACACAAGATATTTCTGATTTGTAGTCTTGGAAAACAGGCAGTAAGTGAAGTAGGTTTTATTGATGCTATTTTTGAATCTTTTTTTTTTATTATTTATTTCTAGGCTTGTCACCGCAGGTCATGATGAGCCGAAATTAGTCACCATTTTTCTATCACTACAGTGCACATTCCCTGAAGTAAGACAACACCACATCCCCAGCAAAGCCACTCAAACACACACAAATATGTTTACAACAGCCCAGCAGCATCCGGCTCTTCTGAATGGAAACAGAATTCAAAACTACAGAAGAGCGTTAACAAAATGAGAATTATGCAGAACTGATATTATTTGCCAGGATCCTGCTGTTTTGCTCCAGATTGCTTGAAAAGATGCGTATCTAATCACACACTGGCACAGATTCCATCAGCCTGAGAGTATTTATATCCACATTCACATGTTTTTCAATGTATACGACTTTGTGTGTCTTCCACATCTGATATTTTTCACTGTATCCTCTGCTCATTTGTTTATGTCACACAAACACACACACGCTCACTACATCACAGTATAATCCTACTTGTACCATACCCAGTGGCAAGCAGTAAGCCACCATTGTACACCCAAATACAAAACAATCAGATGGATGTGTAGCAGTCATTCAGAGCTAAAATAACTATGAAATGACCTCTGGCTAATTCAAATATTTGAAATGCTGGAGCGTGTCAGTGGAGGTGCCTTTAGGTAAAGGTACGGATACCATTTTGTTGGATTCACCCACTGCTGTATGTATGCTCTACAGAGAGCTTCTAATCCTTTAGGTCTTACTAAATGAGACTGGAGTGGCACTGGAGTGGTGCAGTTCTTAGCAAAGTAAGAAGGTTCCTGGTTTGGACTTTCTGTGTGGAGGCTGCATGCCCATCCACACACTCAGCATATATGTATATGTGACCTTTGGATTAATTGGGATCTCTAAATTGGCCAAATTGTAACTTCCTCTCTGTGATAGACAGGTGACCAGCCCCCTGTGAGTCAGTATAGGACAAATCAGGTTTAGAAAAATGGATGTGAGACTAGTCCTATTTACTGAGCCTTAAAGGGATCCCTGACTAGTCAGACATGTGGGCTTAAATATACTACAATTGTTCTCCTCTATAAGAACATGTAGTTAAAACATGTTAAATATTTTCAGTATAAAAAAAAACACTCAGTTTAGTACACATTTGTATCTACCTTTATTTGGCTGGTGCAGTGTATTCTGGAATGTGATGTAAATTGGTTGCTGGTAGTGCAACTGTAGCAGCAACGGCAACCAATCTACATCACATCCCAGAATACATTGCACAAGCCAAAGGTAGATAGAATTATGTATTAAATTGTGTTTTTTAATACTGAAAATATTTAACATGTTTTAACTACATTTTCTTATAGAGGAGAACAATTGTAGTATATTTAAGCCCACGTGTCTTATTAGTCAGGGATCCCTTTAAAGTGAATTAATGAGATGACATCACCATTCCCCACCTGAAGGAGCAGCTGGGTTCAGCACTGACGTCTTCACACAGCTGTGCATTCACATTTGGTTATAAGATTGACACTTGGTTCTATATTGGCTTGGCTTTTGTGTTGATTGTGTTTTGGGTTTCCAGTGGATGTAAGCAGACTGAAGAAATTACTGGGTTGTTACATTCAGACTTCTATCATGGATAAATATATGCATTCCACTTCATATTGAAAAAAGTAATGAAAGAACCTGCTTTCATATTACATCTCATTCTGGCCTTCCAGTGTGCCTGAATCTGCACTTCAGCAGAAAATAATAACTTTGCCGCAGCCTTAAATTATCATAATCACCCACAGCGCTGTGCATAGACACACATGCAACACACAAATATTGCCTTTTTTACATTTCATATTTCATGAAATATTTATTTCAGCAAAACATTCTTGGTTTGTGCCTCACTCCAAACCTGCCAGTTTCTATTTGGAGTTTGTGCTGTGAAATGTTAAGCATGGTGATACTGACCCTGCAATGAAAAGATCAACTAAGGGGGGAAAAAAAAACTTTTTTTTTTTAGTGTGAGTTTTTTTGTCCTTATGTGCTTTAACTCATTGCATCAACATAACATTAAATACTTTGTTAAAGCTGCTTGGTTTTAAGTGGTTTTGACTTGTCAGGTTAATCAGACCTTTGCCTCGCTGTGAGCACTCCCCTGATCAGTCATTTATACAGTATGTAGGACCACACTGACACCACCCACACTTAGCTAACCTCTTCCTACAAGGTGTGAATGTGTCTATAATGTGTGCACATGGTTTGAATTTTTATGTAGCCACTGTGATCTCTGTGTGTCCCCACAGTGACACAAGTCTGTTTGTTCAGTTGTTGTCATGAATGTCTTCATTTGTGTGTCTGTCTGTGTGTGTGTGTGCTGGAATGCTGACCTGTCCCCCTTCTTGGCAATTGAATCAGAGCTGAAAACTTCTAGAGCAGATTGTATTTCCTGGGAGGTTTGCATTCCTGAACCAGACAGTCTAAATTATCCTCCACTGGTGAGATCTCAACATTGGAGCAGATTTGTTTTTTCAGAGCTGCTTGTAGTGCATACATCTAACTTGTATGTAAACTATGTGCTACCTGTTCAATTTGAGTAATGCAGGAGATTTGCACTTATGCATACTGTATTTTCTCTATCTCTAAGAGATCTGGGCTGTGCGCCAGAACAAACACCCTTCTCCTGTTGACTTAACCACACGTTGAGAATCTCTCTCACACACACACAAATACACATTTTTTTTTGTCAGGGGAAAACAGTGAAAGAGATCTTTTTCCCTTCCAACATGACAGGAAATGAGAACTTTCAAACCAATATTAACTTGGAATCTTTAAAAGCAAATAAACATCTCCTCAAATGCCTCCTAACATTTTGGATAGCAAAAAGTCAAACTAAATAAACCTCAACAAGTCATCTTTTTTTTTTTCCAAGGAGTCTGCCTGCAACACATCCTCTGTCTTTGGTGTGTTTGTATGACTGTGTGGCTTTTTAATCGTCTGTGTTGGTCCGATAGGAATGTTGATCTATCCCTCTCACTGGCAGTCAGATCTGAGGTGAAGACATTTAATTTTAGAGCCAGCACTTAAATGAAGAGATGAACAAGACTCCGTGTGACACTGTGCATGAACAAATGGCAAAGAAGAAACAAGAAGGATAATTACAGGATGTTCGAAAAGAAAGGGAGAGGATGTAGAGCACCTGCAGAGCATTTGAGTGATGACAATAACATGAGGCAGACAGACAAACCAAAGAGGCCGACTTCCTTATTAGTTGAGCCAAATCACAATCAGAAGAAATTCAAATCCTTCCTCTTTATAAATTCCACAAAAAATACTCGATGCTTCATGACTGAAAAAGAGACTCACAGGTCTGAATGGGACAATACCATCTGAACTGTATATTAATATTCATCTGTATAGATGTATGCCTCCATTCCCCGCCTGGCTAAAAATATAACAATGCCACTTAATAGGACAGCTGGTACAAGTGGAATGATGTGCCAGAAGCAAAATAGATCTTCTTCTAATAAATTTCAGATCAAGGGAGACACATCAGCAGGATTTAGCTCCTCTGACAGAGGTTGCAAAGGAGGAAATAAGGGGAGTGGGGAAGGGATGGAGAGGGGTGAGATAAAAAGAGGAAGACGGAGAGGATGTGATTTGTGCACTTGTAATCCCCAGTGAGCGACAAAACAGTTAATTTAGTGGTGAGGAAGATAATAACATGCAAACAAATAAAATTCCCCCTAGTTCAAGGTAGTTTGTGGCTTCAGGAAGGACTGACATTATGCAAATGTTGTAGAGCGAGGAGTCCAGAACGGGAAAAGAGACACCATGTTGTGATATAATACATAGAAATACTGCACTAATAAAAAAAAAAAGATTTACAACCTTGGCCTTTTTACCTTTACAACAGATGGCGAACAATGGTTACGACTCTATCTTCTGATAGAGACTGACATGAACACTTCATCTTGATCCCACTTTAAAACAGAATTCCTGCATTAAAATGATGCTTCACTGACTTTTCGTTGTCTTACTGAATAGTAATATTCTCACAGTGTGCTGTGGTGACAGCAGCGCTCCTTCAGTATGCCAACTGCCAGAGGGAAAGTGGTGAAAGAAATGAGATGAGCCAAGAGATTCCTGCCTACATCGTTCATATGCACACTGCTGCACTGCCGTATAAAGACACAGCTATGTTTAAAGGGGCATATAGAGAGAGTAGATGTCTCTCCCTGCATCTTGGCTGTGTAAAATCGTGAAGCTTCTTTTTCTCTGTAGCTGTAGAGGTGATTTCTTTTCTTTGTTGTGACTTTGTTCA
Organism: Ambassis agassizii; assembly: GCA_036025115.1. Lineage (NCBI taxonomy): Eukaryota > Metazoa > Chordata > Actinopteri > Ambassidae > Ambassis > Ambassis agassizii. Next base: position 7,212 of record JAVQJX010056992.1, read on the forward strand.
GAAAAAAGCTCCTGGCTCTTGCAGGTTTGAGATGGACACATGTGGAAAGTCTTTTTACAGCAGAGAAAACATCCCAGTCTGCTGGGACACTGAAGACACACATAGCTTCCAACTGAGCTAGTGGAACTCACATACGTATATGTCTGGTTTGTTGCCATGGTTTCGCTCACCTTACCGCCTGCTACTGTGTCTTGTAAAAGGGCCCCAAAATAAAACTTATTACTGAGGCAGGAGCAGATTTTTTCCTTTTTTAAAAATAGTTCCTTGCAGTGGAAATATATATTTATGAATAATCAATGAGGTAACTTTTTACAGAAACATTCACTCTGGTGTTGCTCTGTTTCTGTCTGCTTGTCTATCACGCTCCACTATTTTCAGCACACTTTGATGTGAGCCAAGAGAGCAAAAATAAATGCTTTGTCTCTGTGCCGTCTTTGTTTGTGTAGTGTTATTTGATCAAATGCAACATCAGCTCCCCTCAGGGCCGAGCATCAAAGTTGCCATGCATGATTATTAAACCACAAAGTGCCATGAACTTGCAAAAAGCCACAATAATGGCTAAAATTCAGTGATGTGATTTCATGCTTTAGCTGAAGGATTCTCATGCTTGTAAGCTCTAGTTGAGGCTACAGATAAAGATACTTGTTTTCTTGTTTTATACTGAGATGCTGTTGGCTAAATCTGCTTCTTATTTGCAGAACTGTGATACCCGATGAAGTGGTTATTTTTGAATCAGTCAGTTACAGGCTATTCATTTGGTGCAGTGGTTAGCACTGCTCTGAATGTTCTCCCCATGCTTCAGATGGCAGAGAAAGTTGTGTTACTAAAGTTTTGTTACCATAGTGGTGCATATGTATAACAGTAACCTGGGAGCCTAACATACCAATTGTAACTATGTGCTGACTTGCTGCATGCAGCAGAATTGCAAACTTTGAATTTTCAAAACTGACAACTGTGTACATACTGTCTTTTGCAGATAATAATCTGTTTGGCGCTTTGCCTACATCACATATTTTTTGATTTGATTCTTTGGTTGTGTGTCCAGTCAGGAGGGAGTCAGGAGTAGTTGCTGTTACTGTGTGAATAACATTGTTTTCTTTTCTTTCTTTTGGATTGACTCAACTGATGTTATTTGAATACAGTAAAAGTGACTTTCCATGAATGCTGCTTCTATGATTTTCTGCCTGCTGGTATTAACCCAGATTATGCTCAGCGGTATTGATTATAATGAGAGGCAGTGAGTACATTATGCACAGACACACGGGCACAGGAATACACACGCAGCTTACAGAGAAGTGAACGCCCGACAGAAAAAAAAGGGTCTTATTCCAATAATGAAGAGAGAAGACCATGCCAGGAGGCAGATGACGCTGCATTAGTCTTCCCTGCCTGGAAGGAGAGGTGAGGGAAAGAAAAAAAAAAGAGAGAAGACTCTGTTCCTCTTACATAATAGTGATTTAAGAGTATTGGGATTCCTGTGTCCACTCCACCCTGAATGAAAGCTGGAGTGAGCTGAGGACGCCAAAAACTGAAATAAAAGAGTTTTCACTCAGTTGATGACAGTCATGGCTTTTATGCGTTTTGTGTACACAGAGCCTATGTCCCAGCATGGTGCTCCGAAAAATATTGGCAGCACAAATTGAGTCACCAGACACAAAAGGTTGACTTGTTAAACATACAGAATTTATGACTTTGCATAGCTCTGTCAGTGATACTGACAGCAGTGAGCATGAAAGCTGCTGGACTGAGCCCCATGATAGAGTGCTCTGTAATGTAGTGGAGTGTAATGATACCACTACCAGCAGGCTGTCCTACTGAGAGAAGAAAAATGAGGCTGTCAGAAGTAAGAAAAGAAAAAGACAGAAGAAGAGGAAGAAAAAAAAAATCCCCCCTCAAAGTTCTGATGTGAAGTTTGGCTGTAGATCGACTGTTCGCAGCCAAGTCTCTGCACAGATTAAAATGCACTTATTCCATCAACATCCAGAAAAGCAACCTGCCAGTTATCCAGCTGCTGTGTGTTTACAGGGTAGAAGGATCCAGCTCTCTCTGAATGAGGACTGAGAGCAGACCTGTGCTCTGATCTGTCACCGAGGAACTGCAGAATGCAACAAGAAACACCAGGTGTGCAGCTGGAAGACCAGAAGGCATTTTTCTGTAAGTCACAATCTTAACTTTCGTAACACAAACTCTTTAATTGCAAGTAATCAATTTCCACAGACCTTTCCCAAAATGAATTTAGACAGTAACAGTGTTCCCAGTGTTACCATATGAGAATGATTGTAATCATACATGAAAGTGTGGGTTCAGGCTATATGCCAACGGTGCCTTGTTGTAGCCTACAGTGAGAGCAGAATTTTAGGCTGTTGGGAAGCTCATTTCGTGCTGAGGCAGGAGTACAGAAGAGACTGGTGGAGTGAGTAGTAGAAGGTAGTCCGTTTCCTGCCTTCAGATGGCACAGCAGATGGCAGAGTCCTGAGGGCCGATACTACAGCCTGACATCCAACTCTCTATCAACAGCACGACTTCCTTTAACACTGAATAGTTGCAGATATGACTTAACAGAGGCCATATAGTGGCCATTAAAAAAAATCACACATTCATTCCCTCACGCACAAAGAGAAAGGGAGAGAGTATGTGTCAAGGTTTGCCAACCACTAGGTACTGGAGGGGTACCAATGCAATCAGAGGCCAAAGAGCAACTGTATCCACTGCCCCCTCTAGTGGACAAGCACAGAAAAAAATGAATGAAAATTGACTATACAAAGAACACAATAAATGCAAGTTTATCCCCACAACTTACAGTCTGATCTGTGGTTTGGGGTTTGTTGAAAATTAGTTCAGACGAAGAGAAACTAAATCAGTGACATTTAATGTGTCATACTTTTCCATGAACTTCAGAGTGGTTGTGGAAAAAACATAAAGACCAGTATTATTGTATCTTTTACAAAACACAGCTTGTTTTTGCCTGTTTTTAATAAAACCAACATCTTCTGTTTCAGTGCCACAATTAATATTTTAATGACTGAATCAAAATGGACATTTTGAACAATCAATGTACTGAGGAAGGAGCCAGATAATGTGAACTAAGGACACTGAACTGGCAAGTAAACACATTTACGTTATCAAACTTATTCCAGGGATCTAGCTCCTCTCCTCAGTTACACACCTGTATGCAGAGATCCTACTCTGCTGAAGACAGGCTCTGAGATGTGCATCCACAAATTAATTACCTTATTTATTTAAATTATTTATTGAAAAAAAAGAGAGAAAGTCACGTATGGAAATTTTCTTACCATTGTATTCTGTATTGTGTCCCTGATTACCTGGTGTCTTCTTACCTAGAACTTCATCTATAAAAACAGGGGAGAAAAATACCTCCAAATCAAAGATGACAAATACAAGAGCTCCTGACTGCTTGCTGACGTTTAGAAATATAATGAAGAACACTCTCTGTTGGAAGGTGATCATCAGGCCTCATTACACACACAGTGTGAGCACAAATGAGTAAGTGCATACATTAATGTGCACACGAACACCCACAAAGAAACACAGGGTTTGTATTATCACAGATACTTGGAAGCAGCTACACAGAGCAGAACCCTGCCCACCTCTTCCCAGAACTGCTGGCTACTTTATTCTAGCTTAATTAAGCTGAAGCTGACGAGTGTGAGAGAGCGACAGAGACAGATACACACCAAAGGCCTCACATGCATATGAACGTTTATGCTATTTTACTCAAAGTTTTTTTATATTAAAAAAAAGTTTAGCGATTATGAGACCACTTCCCTGATTATGTGGACATAAGCGTTCTGAGAGCACAGACAGAGAAATGTGGCGAAACAGAGAGAAAGAACAAAAATTATATGGATAAAGATAATAACTTCAGCATGGACTTCTTCCATTTCGTCCTGTGTCTCTGAGTACAATTTAGAGAGATTTCTTCTCCAGCCTCTCTCCCTCTATCTCCACAGTCATCTTGCTGTCTTTGCCAGTCCTCTGTAGCTTTGAAGTGCCTCATGCTTTCCACACTCAGACAGCCTTCCTGTGCTGTGCTGAGCTCTGGCCCAGGCCAAGTGCAGATATGCTGTTAATTATGGCCAAGTGTGTTCAGTATGTGTGCATGTGTGTGCGTAGTTTCATGTGAGTTTAATCATCAGTTCCCCCGAGGCTTACTATGTCTAATTACACCATGTAATGAGTTCGTCTGTCCCCGCTGACTATTGGAGTCATCCTCGAAATGTATTTTATTTTCCTCAGAATTTTGGTGAAGAACCACTCACATGAGGGCTGTTTGATAAATTTGCATCATACAGCATCCATAACATGCAGATGCGGTTCAATGCTTTCACAGATTATGCATGTTTGTGTTTGTGATGTTTGTGTTTCGGGTCAGAAACTGAAGTGTGCACAATGAGAGTAAATGGACAACAAACAAGAAAGTTGAGAAAGAAAAACACTTGTGACAGGTGTTCCTAAAGAAAGATGAGACTGGGGTTCAACATCTCCAACCAGAAGCAAAAGCACAGTATACACAGCAGATATACACATATGAGTAAATTCTAATTGAAAAAAAATTGTTATTTGGAAAATACCAGGAGTGCTCCTCTACCAGGACAGCTCACTAGTCCAAATGGCTGCCATCCAGGAAGGTGAACTCATCTAACCCTTGGACTGCAACAGTTTCTCCAAGATGAAGAAGACAATCAGTTCTTTTACTGTGACGTTGCTGTTGTGTACCGCTTTGCATATGTGTAAACCTAAGAAGGGACAGTGTTGAACAACTCTTTTTTGGCCACAAAGTTATTTATTTATTTATTTATTTATCATTAATTGTCATCCACCAAACTGGACCGTAGCAGAGAATTTCTTGGTTTGAGTACCTTCAATCAAGCAGACATTTTCCCATCTAAGAGTGAGCCCAGATTATTTTTAGAGCCCACCTGGGTCAAAAGAGCAGGAAATTGCACCTTCTTTAGTTTTCTGACCCAAAGGAACATGAGTCCTAAATATCCTCCAGACATCCCTTCTGTCAGGGTTTGGGGAAAGTCAGGGTTTGGGGATGAGGACTCAGGCGCAGACACAAAGGTAATTAACAAAAGGGGAGCTTTAATTAGCCAAAAAACCCAAAAGGACAACACAAAAGGTAATAAAGAAACTAAAACAAGACATGAACTAAAGCAAGGATTACA
>JAVQJX010057052.1:0-10276 GCA_036025115.1 Ambassis agassizii
TGAAGAGAATAACGTTGAAGTCTGTGTAATGAATCTAACAAATCTGATATGGCATGCTTTAACACTGGAATGAATGCACAAAAATCCATAGTTAAAACAAATAAAGATGGACAATGGTGAACCCAAAATATCTTGCTTATGGTGCTGTTGGAAATGGCTGAGGCCATATTGTTCCTGTTCTGCTCAAAACACCCTCCTACCCACTTCCAAGTTGAGTGAACCCCTCCCTGAACTCTTTGCATAGCTTGGCTCCTCCTTTGGCTATTGCCTGTGATGTTACTTCCCTCTTTTTTTGCTAACAAAAACTACTTGCATACAAATGTACTGACAAAATGAGCACTTGAACAGATAAAGGTAGTTTCAGGTGTCATAAAAACTAGCTAACAAGCCAGTTTGAAATGTGTTTTTCATCATGCATTTGTGATGAATCTATCCAGTTGGATAGAGTCTTCATGCCCCCTTTGTCCAGTATGTTAAGTGATTTAAATTCAATTTCCAGGTTTCAAGACAGAAATTTACTAAACCAGACACCCGATCTGCTGCCACATTACTGTCAGCTCAATTGGCATCGAAATTACAGATTTACACAGTTGGTGGTATTTAAGTAGCTGAAAAGCCTCTACTACTCCCACAGAGCAGCTGCAACTTCTGTATGCCTGAATGCCTGTTTGCTGAGTTTGGTGAAGACTCTGCAGCAGCAGTGGTAAGAAAACATGTTGGCATCCAAGGGAACCTGATGTGACCTTATGAACAGAAACCAGTGTATTAAGACTGAGCATTGTGCCCTTTATTATTGCATATCAACTCAATCCTGAGAATGGACACAAACAGACATGCTGTTTCTCTAGCTGATGCAAACTGAGCCAAAGATGCCATTTCAACTTGAGTGGAAAATTAGTTTTTGTCCTGAGGCTTGACAACAATTTATCAACAGCAGCAGAAGAAGAAAGCGAGGAGGAAGAAAATGACAGAAAGCAGCAGTAAAAATTTGACATCAGTCAGAGGCTGAGGCGCCACTCAGTCACAGCTTGGATACACTTCACCTCCCCCGGCTGTGATGAGTGCCTGGATTGCTAGGTAGCTACATCTCACTGCTGAGTACACTGTTAGAGGTGAATAACTCAGCAAAGATACTACACTTATAATTTCCATGAACATCACACACAGACCTGGAAACGCCCACAAAGCTGAACACACTCCCTAATCCCTCCACACACTTATTTACAGTCATTCCTTGCTGATGATTCTGAGATGCCATCATTAGGCGCACAGCTTCATTTGAACACAGTCCTGGGGTTGAATAATGATGCAGGAGAGTGAGCGCTCAGTCTGCTCTGAGCGAGAGCAGCTCAGCTTACTTCCAGTGAGCCTGTCAGGGTAGTCAGTATTTATCTTGTCACTGGACAACACCACCCTGCTCTTAACACAAATGAACACAGACACATTAGCATCAGAATGCATGCAAGGGCCTTCATGCTACCATTAGTCCTTATACTGTACACTCTATTTTACATACCCTAATGGAAGATGTACATGTACATGCTATCATGTTTGTGTATTATGTGTTAAAACCATCTTAAATCTTGCTGATAAAAAAGTTTTGTTTTTTTAGGGATTGTTTTGCCTTTTGTTTTGTTTTCTCCTTTTATGCTTTTAGGCATGTCAGGCTTGGGGTAAGGTGGAGCTGGGCCACAGCTGAACAGACGCTCACCAGTCACACCTGGGTAACCGGCCACACCTGTCTTCAATTGGCCTCATCAGTGCCTCTACTTATCCTGCCTTCTCCTGTCTACCAGTTACCAGTTCTTCCCGTTAACTCCCATGGTAAAGCCTCAGATCTGCTCTCTGAAATTCAGTTTTTGACTCCCATGTTTCTTCTTAAGGAATCCTCTGGCTCCAGCTTGCCTTCTTGGCTTCCCGGTGTCCTATTTAGTTTGGACTTTGCCCTTTTGGCTTTTCTTTGTTTTAGTTGATGAACCTGTGTTTCAGACTTCACGTTTTCTGTGCGAGAGCCCTTCATAACAGTAACAATGATGCTAACGGAACATGACAGACTGTTACGCGCCTGTTACATCAGAGTACAGGATTTTGAGTCCTGCAGACACCATGAGCTGTTCTGTTTTCACCAGTTGTTACGTCTTTTTATTTTGCTTGTAGTTAGGCATTAAAAATTGTGTAGGGTTAGACGGAGATCATGTTAAATGTTAAACATGTTTTAGAAGGAGAAACACTCCCATCACACAGTCGCCGTGCAATGCATGCAGATTTTAGGGAATAACTCTACTCAGGCCTTGACAGTCATTTGTAACATTTCTTATATTATATTAGTTTTATTCCATTAATTCATTTTTATGCTTTACAATTTTATGAAGCTAGTGTTACATATTATACCTTCAATACATAAAGGCCGTTTTTGTGTAAGTATGCTGCTTTCGACCTAGCAGGCCTTGACTGTATAACGACCTTATCTGACCAGGTCACACTTCATCTCTCCATGTTGAAGTGGATTCCACAGAGGTATCCACATGTCCTTTATCATGTTTTTCACATTTAGACCTTTCATTCAGCTGCAGATGTTGAGGTGAAGGTTTAAATGTAACTTTTTTTTTGACTCTCAGACTGACACAGAAGTGACTTTGTAATGAAATATTCTTTAACTGCAACCCTTCCTATAACCTCAACATACTGTATCCTTATTCTGTCCAAACTGATCTCTCATCACTTTAAAGGTTGCAAATACAAGGTGGTTCTCAAAGGATACACAGCAGTTATGCACGCACACACACACACACACACACACACATATACGTGCAATGTCTTTATAACCTGGACTCAGTGGGAGCCACGTTTTGAAGACTTCTTATTTGTATTTCAAGGTTGCGCCCCTGCTCACATTGCTGGAGGGCAATGTCTTTGTGTTGACGGCACAGCGAAGTTCATGCTGGAAAACTGCAGAAGCACTCTGGTGCAAAATGAACAGTGATATGAAAAGGAGCTGTTGGCAATGCACGTATTATAGTAAATGCATATTATCCTTGCCACTTATATACATGAATGAAGGGCATAATGTGCTGCAGAGAGCAACCAGCTGCTTAGAATGAAATGTGAAGCTGTGATATTACCTGTAAAACATGGTGCAATCCCAGATTTCATTTTCAGTGTTTTATATTCTTCAGAAAATGTTTCCAGGTGATAATTTAACTAAAGATTCCATTATTACTTTTCACAATTGAAGATAAATGTGTCTTGGAAAAGTCGATGGATTTGCAATAACTCTTTCTGCACAATGAAAATGTTAAAAGGTCAGAAAAGGAGGCATTTGCAGACAAATGTTCTTTTCTCCTGCACATAATGCTCTATGTATGGTTACACTCAACTAAAGCAAATGTGGCTTTATTATATTTTGCAGTTACGCCAACTTTTCTAATATTGTACGACTGTGCCAGATGTTGTAAACACCATCCATCTTGTGCTCCAAGCAGGTTAAAGAAAACACAGAAACCATCTGAGGCCCGTCCAATAATAGGAACAATCATTTCTGTGTCCAGTCAAACAAAAACAAGGTGCTGAACTAAAAGAGAGAAAAAAAATCATTGTTTGTTTCATGGGGATCATCTGTTTTTTTGTGCTTCTGGCGTGCTGTGGTGTAATTTTTTTTTGTAACTATAAAATGTGGCGCAGCTGCTAAAGCAAACAGAACTCGTCGAGTGTGTAAAGAGGTGATTAAATATACTTGTCTTCCTCATAAGTCCCTCTGACATGAGGCGTAGTCGTGCTTCATTCATCGATCCCTGGGGTCGTTAGAAAGAAAACACTGAAAATGGGTCATTACTGCCGCAGAGACGTAAACTGAAGAGAAAGAAAACACGAATTAAAACAACTTTCTATCCATGAATACCAACAACATGTCAAAGTTACTGTTCTAATAAGACCCAGCAGTTGAAGTCTGTGATTGAAGCCCATCCCTGTCCCCTCTCTGGTTGGTTTTCAGGTGTTTTTTGTCTTTTTTGTTGCTTTTGGATTTTGTTTTTATTTTTTTGTGAATGCATTTCTCAGCTTTATTTAAATATAACCCACTCTTTGTTGGACTTTTTGGCCTTGAGGTTGTCTTTGTTTGGGTCCACTTAAAGTCAAAAACACAACAGGAGGGCTGCCATTTTTCTTCCAAACTTTAAATCTGTCGAGATATGTCGCTATGGTAACAAGGCTGTTGTCAAAGTAAAAATTTCAAAACAAGCTGCCATGTGTCTCAGGGCAAAAGCTAACCCAAAGAATGAGCTCTGAGGATGTTCTCATCTTTAGTTGCATAACAGTTTAGCTAACAAAATAAAGCCTACAGCCTAATGTGACCTTGCAACATTTAAATATTTTCTTGAAATAGTTGGATTCCCTGAAAACCAACTACAGTTCATGTTGATTTTGTTGCAATGTTATTTTAATGTTTTTTTTTTATTTTGAGGCAGACACAGCTTCATAAAATGCATCAAATTCTCCATTTTTAAATAAAAACAACCAGTTTATTACTAAGAACTCTATGTACAATACATAATTGCACTTAATTATGGTTACTGGACAAAAGAGCCTAAATTTTGTCTAATTTCCTTTGGACTAACAACAAAAAACAAGCTTCTCGCGGCTGATTGTGAGAGCTGACTTGTCTTGTCAGATCAAAAGCTCTTAATGAACTGCTCAATGGAGGCATGAGGAGCCGAGCCTTTAAGAGTTAGATAAAAAGGAAATCAATGCTGTTGGGACATTTAAGAATGTGTTTTATTCACACATTCTAATTACATAATGTGAATGAACTTTAGTCACAATTTATGTTACATTGTTAAGTGTGTTCAAAGGTAATTTTGATGATTTTAGAAAAGCAATTTTATCTTAACATAACCCTCAAATGTACTTGGAAATAAAAGTCATTTCCTCCATATTTATCCCACGTCTTAGTGAGACATGCAATCTGCTGGCTGCAGATAGTGTTTTTTAATTACTTCCTCTGTGTTTAATTAGCACAACTTATTGGAATTTTGTGCTGAGAAGAAGAAAACAAACATTAGCAATCAATTACAACAGTGGTAGTTTTTGAAGCCAAAGGAAAGTAACAAAATTATTTTAATATTTTCATCCAAACCCTGGCCATGTGTGCCATGTTTGTCATCCAGTTGTCAGCCAAAGTCATACCTGACTTCTCTTTTTGACACGGGTCAACCAGAGGTCACCGGAGCAGCGGTATCACCATAGTAACTCATTGTGCATGATATGAAACAAACATGGCCACCCTGGTCATCCATCATCTCTCCACTGAGGCCCATCCATCATCAAGCAGCCATGCTGACATCCACTTTGCTCTAGTTCCTCTTGGCTGGACTGTGATTGGACGGTGTTAGGGAGCTGAGTTGCCTAAGTACGGGGGTGCTTTCACGCTTGCAGAGCAGTGAAACGCACAAACAGTACAACCTGACAGAAATACATTGATTTAGAAAGCCTTAGAGATGAGATTCATCAACCTCAGGGCTTGACCATGTGGTTCACACAAGAAGGGGTTCTCTTCTCCCATTTCATATGGTGGACCAAAGAGGTCCACAGGCGTCAGTTAAAGGATTGTCTTAAAACAGTTGAAGAACCGAGACATCCCTCAAATTATTATTGCTGTTGTGTTGGGTAAAAATGAAATAATATATCTTAAATTTCTTATTTTACAAAAATAAAATTCATCCACCCATAAAAACAATAGCAGAGAACTGTCAGTGCTTTCTCTTATCATATTGCTCTTTTTTATTGATTCAGTGAACAAAATGTGCTGCAACCAGTGTTTTTGTTCTAAGTTTGTGTGATCATTAATTTCCCATTATTGTTACCATGGATTTTAGTCCAATTTCCCAATTCATGTCGCACATCCACATATAGTCTGAGTGGTACATGAGTCACAACCTTAACTTGGTCATTACACCCAGGCTTACTCCCAGCTGGTGCACTCCACTCCAGGCTAACATCTGCATTGTCACTCTTCATGCATCCATGCTCTGTGCTTGTCCAGACTTACAAAATGTATAACAATAAATACAACAACAACATAGCAAGTGTGTTTACCTGTGATGGAGGCTTGTGTGTCAACAGTAGTTGTTCCTATCAAAGCCATTATAGCACAATCTTCACAGTTCTGTGGATGTGTAGGAAGGCAAAGAGGGAAAAAAAGTGTTCCTGTAGTCCCTAGAACTATTTGGCAATGTGGGAACAAACAGTTCTTGCTTTTCCAAGAAATTGCTAAATGGCTGCTTCTGTGGCTACAGTATGAGGAGGCAACAGCATGGAATACAGTGGATTATTGTGAGGAACTGGATATTTGAGTTTTTAAAGAAAGCAACCACAGAAGGTGGAAGAAAATGGTGCAGCTGATTTCTCTGAGAAAACTGAACAAATACACTTTGTCTCACATAGATCTGCAACTCAAAGCTGTTAGCAGATATGTATTGTTGTCATAAAGTGACAGACTCACAGCTGGCTCAGTGGGAAATTTTATTATTTATCCTGACCATTAATAGTAGAAATCCACTGACGCTGACACACAAAGTGCTTTTACTTTCAGATGGAGTCTTTTTCTTCAGAGATGAAAGCAGCATGACTGGACCAGAACCCATCAAGAGATCCAGATAAGATGCAGCAGGAGATAAACCAGAGTGAGCCCTTCATGTGGGGCACAAAGGAGAGAAAAGCTGCAGTTTTGAATGCTTTTCTTTGAAATTCTGCAGAATAAAATGACATTTGAATAACAAGTTATCTCCATCTTTGAGAGAGTTGGGGAGTGAAGCTGTTTTTTTATCATGCTTTATTGTGAAATGGATGAACACCCAGACTTCAAGCTCACTGTATGAAAAGACATCTGCCTCAAACTGATGAGAAAGAAACTGGTCAATGAGATAAGATAAGAGTATTAAAATGTAGTAAAATGTGTTTGTGATGCAGTGCGTGGGTAAGATGCAAATGATTGCTCTTTCAGAGTGGCAACTTAATAGCAACATAGATTTCTGGCAATTACTTTAATTACTTAATTTAATTTACAATGGCCTGCTGCAGATGGAGCATTAACATCCTGAGTGAAGGACACAGAAAAGATACCAGTAAATGCAATGAGATCCTGTTTGTTGTGAAATACAACAGTGATATAATCCATTGTGTTTAATGTTGTGTTTTCTGAAGTATTGCCCACTGAGGCCAGGAGCTTCATCTTAAGAGCAACAAGGACACTCCAGCAAACATGACCTTCTGTGTATCCTTCATGACTTGAGCTATCACAAGAGAGTAACAGTTGTGAATGTCACTTTGAAAAAATAACACTAAAATGCAGCAGTCATGGGTGGTTGTGGTGGTGAATGTGGCAGGACTGAAGTGAGTCAATCCTCATAGACCTCCATGTTAAAATGGCAAACTTAACCACAAAAAAAACATGTTTACCCTGTGTTACAAGAACCATAACATCTGTACAGGACAGATTTTTTTTATGATTCACTTATTTTAGTCATACTAATTCCTAAACACCTTCATTTGATCTCCATGTCTTTGCCTGTATTTGGATTGACCAAGACATAATTGATTTTAAGCTAAATTAGCATGGAAGTAGAGAGAGAGCCGTGGAAATCTGTAGTTATTTACAACATTAAACAGCTGTGCATGATCCTTTTAATTATTATTCCATCACTGTTATCATCATCATCATCATCATCATCATTATCAGTGCAACCTCATCCTCCCCTGTCACCATCATTCTTATCTCCATAGCCAAGCATTTAAGGAACTGCACCCCTATCCCAGCACCAAGTCATGTAATAAATATTTATTGGAACTCCCCACAGTCTGGCTCACTTTTTCCAGCGTAATTTTGCTGCAGAACTTCCACAGGAAAAAAAAAACAACTTTTGCAATTTGCAGATTCTGTAGTTTTATACATAATCGTAACAGTGCAGGGGTAATGGCTCTTTCTTATCAGACCTCTGGGACTGCACTCAGGCCATTTGGTGGAAGCTGAGCTGCGCTAATAGTCTGATAAAAGATCCAGCATATATCCTAAAATCACATTAGGATAAACTGTAATGAGGGTACAGAATAGCAGCAGCTATAGGTAATGCAAGACAGGCGTGGGTAGGAAGACAGTAAATGTATTCAAAAATATCAGGAGACTGGATAATATGAAATGTTGATGTGATGATCTAGTCAGTCAGCAGTGGTGTCCATGCATCCAAAATTTAATAGTAATCCTGATTTATTCAAAATCCACGATTATTTTTAAAAATTATCTTATTTTGTTGTATGGCCATATCTCAGGGTTTTGCAAAGATCTGCTCTTGTCCATTGGCTCCTCCGAAACATCTTCTGTCTCTTCACCTTGGCTGTGATGTTTGTACCAAGAAGCCTGAGCTAGAATCTTTCTTTAGTTCTTTCTTTGTTGCAGACAATATTGACTATAAAAGCTCATTACATTGCAATATTCTTCTGCACACTCTTGAAACTCAGTGGTGGTTTAGCTGTTTGTTGATGACAATCTGTTTCAATTTACAAATTGTTTCAGTGTCATTGTTTTTGACTGTTTGGTCCCATACACCCCTCATCTCTTTTTCCTGACCTACATACTGACACACTCATCTATCAGTTTCTTTGAATGCACGCCTACACTGTGTAGACAAGTGTCAACGCTTTCAGTACGTATTGATCTTCTGGTGACACTGGATTTAATGTGTCTTACCTTTGCCAACAATTACCAGGGAAGCAAGTCTGTACTCAGATCTCATTGACATCTTAGCAGGAAACCGCTGGTTGCTCCTCCTGCATACTGCCTTGTAGTTGTGTCACTACAACACTGGTATTGTTAATTGCATCAAAATCTCCACAAAAGAACCTTTAAATGTGTGGGGAAGCTCAACTCATACTAACTGAAGGAAAGATAACATGCACCATACACCTGCAGTCAAACTGACTCTCCCTTTATAGCCCCTCGTTATCAGAAGCCCTGCTTCATTGTTAACACCATGTCTCAACCCTCCTTCTTCTAAAACAAGGAACATGAAAATATTTCCACACTGAAGACAAATTCACATACTCACATAGTTCAAACTAGATTAAATATATCTAAAAAAAACCCCACCCCTAACACATGGTTTCTTCCAGTGACATCATCAATGATGCCAAGGAAAAGCAGGAAGTACCTGGCCCCTCCTTCCTCTTGTCTCCTTAAAACATGAGGTGAGTAAGGCAACATAGAAGCAAACACTCAACACATTATTGCATTAAATTAACACACATAATATGTGACAAATGGTGTACACCCACTTTGTCACAAAATGTCAAAGGTCCTTGGTTCAACCCACCTGACAGTCCTGTGCTTCATCTACAATTGATGTAGTCTTTTGTTCCATTTTTTCTTTTGTATTTCTTCATTTTTCTGGTTGTTTTGTGTCAAATTACAGTTACAATAGTTTTGCCAAATCATTAAAATCCATGATGACTGTTCAACAGTATTTTACAAGAAAGTCAAGTTAACTGCAGATGTCAAAGGCATCAAAACATCCTGACTGAAAAAAAATAATGAAGAGTTGTAATGATACTTCTACATCCCTGCCAGGTCAGCCCTGCACTGCACTCAGTTTAAAATATCTCATTTGAGTTTTATTGTGATTGACAGAACAAAGATTGATCCACCCAAGTGTCAGGCAGTGAACTTTAACACCACTGCAGAAAGTCTACCACAGCCTGATGCAAATGCACGCCTACATTCCGTCACCCCAGTGGACAAGTGTCAGCGCTTTCACTAGGTATTGATCTTCTGGTGACACTGGATTTAATATGCCTTAGACTTGTCAACAACCACCAGGGAAGCAGGACTGTGCTCAGATGTTCTTGGTGTGATTTGATGATCGCCTGGCCTTAAAGTAAGAAGATTTTTTTAATAGGTTTTAGAAGTTTGCATTAATGTCATTTCTAGTATAGATGCATTGATACAGCATAGTAATTCTGAGTTCTAAGATCAGGATTTTGGCCAGTAGAAAGTCTCCTTTTCTTTCTTTAAATCAGTATGACATACTGTGTCAATCTGCTCTCTTAGAGCCTTTAATAAGGTCAGTTTTAGTGGTCTTATTGATATATTGGACTGCTGCATTACAGTGTCCAAGGGAAAAATGTGTGACATTTTTATATGTCAAAGTCACTTCTTCCTGTCTGTCTCTTGTGTGTTTGTTAAAGGTTTTTCTGCTGTTACACGGACACAAGGAGAGCAACATTGTTACAG